>APFE031543129.1:4944-40502 GCA_000404065.3 Pinus taeda
ATTGTTGTGCCCCTGTTGTCCCCATATTGTTATTACTGTGCCCCATAGAATCCCTCTATTGTTATTTTTGTGGCTTTATATTATTATTGTTAGGTCGACTCGGTTATATTGTGACTCCTTAAACTCCTATATATAGAAAGGAGGTTTTTTCATTTGAATCATCAAAGAATTGTTCATTTATGTGATGTAAATGAGGTTGCCCCCTTGAAGAGGCTAAACTCTAAGGCGTTGATCTATCTTTTCTATCTTTTTCTTGAGCTGGTTTCATAACATCGCACCATCACATATCGCATGGGTCTAAGGCCTGGTGCTCTACTCCTTCGATCATCCGATCGTCGATCGCATCAGCGTATCACTATCGCACATCCAAATAGCTCGCGGTCCTTTCAATGTTCAATGGAACATTGCAATGCAATATTGCAACAATCACATATCGAAATCGCTTGAGGCTTAAGGTCCAGCCCAATGCCGTTGTTCTATTGCGATGTGATGAAGCCATCTCCACCATTGATCTAACAGCCCATGTGCAATTGCACTTCCCTTTAAAGGCCAAGGTCCGATAACACTTCTGCTTGGCTTATCCAATGTAATTTCCTCTATGAGCCTTTTAGGCCATTTTTAATGGAATTTGCGCCTTTTTCAAAGGATAAAGGGAAACTTCTTCCTGTGATAAATTCTTCATCTGAAGTCTGTTTCTGCCCATTTCTGAGACTATTTCTGAGAGCAGCTTGTGATTTTCATTTTCCTCTGATTTAGAAAGGATTTGTGCCATTTGGCACCTTTCACCTCTTTCATGAAGTCTTTTAGACTTAGAGGTTTATCCAGGATCCATTCTTGGATCAGTACTATATGCGATTATTTCCCCTTTGTGAACTGTGATTGTGATATTGCAAATCACAACATGATTCTATGATTGTGATATATCACATCACAACCTGGCTTTCTCCAGGGGCCAATTCTTTTAGCCTTTCCCTATTAGCACGATTGTGATATCGCAAATCACGACCTGACTCTATGATTACGATATATCGCATCGCAACCATGACTTTCTCAGGGCCGATTTTCTTTAACTATGATCAATTCCTTCTTTGATCTAGGATATGCAAGGTCAATGGTGGCCTGCCACTTGCAACTTCCCATTTGTTGAGAGTGTCTACCATGTCATCTTCCTCCTGTCACCTTTCCAAGTCAAACATGATCTTTGACTTGCTCTATCTTCTTCATAGGAACTTAGATTTCAGTGTCGTCTACACCATTGAAATCAAGATGATGAGCACTTCAATTTTATGCTAAGTTTATATACTTTCTGCCACTTTGATTTTTGAGCCTTCTTACCATGCCACTGGTACTTTTTAGAGATCCACCTAGATCGATTTTACAACCATTATCCATTCCAAGTCAGTATTGGGAGGAGGCCTTAATGGATTTTATCACCGGTCTACCCAATTTTGAAGGAAAGAGCATCATCATGGTGGTAGTTGATAGAATTACCAATTATGCACACTTTTGTGCCCTATCTCATCCTTTCAAAGCTAGTACAATCGCTACTGCACTTTGGAAAATTATTCAAAAGTTACATGGAAACCCAAAGATTATTGTAAGTGACAAGATCCCATTTTCACTAGAAATGTTTCGACATAATTATTTTCTTATCCTAGTATTCAATTGGCTCATAGCTCATCTTATCATCCTCAATCTAATGGGAACAATGATACAGTCAACAAATTCCTAGATGGATATATTCATTTCTTTGTATCTAATAAAAAATCACAATGGGTCATGTGGTTACCTCTGGCAGAATGGTTGTATAACACTTTTTTCCATGCCACAAAAGAAATGACTCCATTAATGGCACTTTACGAATATCATCCACCATCCATAACATCACCTCGAAGGGAAAGTTATAACGTTCGAGTTGTGGAATAACAAGTTCTCCAACTCTTAAAGGATAATTTGTCTCTAGCACAAAATCGAATGAAGAAACAAGCATATCAACATCACAACGAAAGAAGTTTTGATGTGGATGATTGGGTATTTTTATGACTATATCCATACAAACAAATGTAACTAAAGAAAGCTAAGAAGGATAATAAATTATCACCCAAGTACTATGGACCTTATAAGGTATTGTAAAAGATTGGTACTGTTTCATACAAATTGGAGCTACCTACGTCTTTGTGCATACACCTAGTTTTCCATGTTTAATGTCTAAAGAAGGTTATAGGTGACAAGTTTCTAGTTCAAACTATATTTCTAGAACTTGATGAGAAAGGAAAAATTTTATTGGAGCCTAAATAAATCATGGAAACAAGAATCCGATAGTTATGGAATCGATCAATCTAGAGTATTCAATTAATTGGAAGAAATTACCCATTGAAGAATCCACATGGGAGGATGAGTATTTTATATAGAAGCATCTTGAAATACTCAAGTGTTGGGGACAAAAAAATTTTGAAGGAAAGGGGCATGTTAGATCCCTATAATAGTAGTGTAGCCCCCATTTTATTATTGTTGTGACCAATAGAAGCCCACTATTGTTATTATTGTGCCACACTATTGTTATTGTGTTCCCTTACATTATTATTGTTATGTAGGCCCCAATTATATTTTGACCCTTTAGAATCCTATATATACCAAGGAGGTCTCTTCATTTGAATCATCCAATAATTGTTCATTTATCTCATGTAAAAGGATGTTTCCCCCTTGAAGAGGTTTATTTTCAAGTCATTGATTTATCTTTTCTTTTGATCCTGTTTTATGGTTACATAACAGCTAACCATGGTCAATAATATTCAACATGATCTACCATGATGAACCATGGTCAACTACTATCTAACATGGTCAATTGGTCAATCATGGTCAAGCATGATTATTTTGTCAATTGGGGTTAAGTGGTTTACCATGGTCAAGTGGTAAACCATAATCAACCATGGTTTGACATTTTCCAACATGTTCAACCATCAACAATCCATCTTCAACTGTGGAAAAGTTACGGTTGATCATGGTCAATTTTGTCAAATGTGGTCAAAGAGAGTCCACATAGTCAACCAAGGATCATCCATATCATAGTTAGCTATAGTTAAACATGGAAAACAATATTCAACCATATGTTGGCCATAATAAATCCTCATTAACAATAACTTGACCATATTTAACATTAGTCAACAAATATCACCCATAGCCAAAGATAGTCTACTATTCCTCCTCTTGCGTGTGGATAGTAAACTAGCAACTACCACTTAGGTAAAAGTGACCATTTAGGTAGAATTGCTTGATATAAGGTAGTGAACTAGAAACTACTACTTAAGTAAAAGTAGTTAATATATGTTGGTTAATGTCATTTTTCACTTTGAAGAAATGAATGGCATCGATGGACATATATCAACCACTTTTAAAGTGTTCGTGATATTAACAACCACTTTAAAAAGTGATTGTTATATGTCAATAATTGAAATTTGTCTTTTAAAGATTGAAAATGGTCATACATCAACAAATTTTAATGCAGTTGTACTAGCAACAACCACTTAAATAAAAGCAGTTGACATAGCTTGATCCAAATCTTTAAATGTTAAAAGATTGAAAATGATACCAATATATATATCAAGGTTTTTAATTAAATAATAATTAAATATAAAACTTAAAAACCATATTTTATCATAAATTCCTATAGAAACGTTTTCAGAAACAAATTATCACAAGAAATAATCATTGAGAAATTACATAAATGGAGCATTATAATTAATTCCTACATGGTTGCAACAACTTATGGTTGCCACAACAAATGAATCTTATAGTGAGAATATAGTTCCAAAGGTTCAACAAATCGTGGGAGCTAGTAGCATTAAATGGAAATGTCTTTGGGGTTATATTAAATGCAGCCTACATTGGTGCATCTATTGTCACTATTGTGAAAAATGTTTCCACCTATATCATGCGGCCTCAGATTGTGATTAGGTTATATCGACACCTTCTAAGTTTTTCAAGCTTAAGAGTCTTGCATACATACTCTGGAGGTTATTGTTGATTTGGCATCTCTTGGGGGCAACATTCAATCACTGACAATTAGTTTTGGCACCATACTGCATGTTTTACTACTAGAAAGTAAGGGAATATACTTGAGGCTCATAAGATGTTTTCCCTAGAAAGCTAGTGATTGACGCATCTAGTATTGCAAATGAAGCTACACATTTTAAGTGGGTAAAACAGATTGGGGTCCCAATCTTAAAACTGAATCCAAGCGGAATACAAGAACCAACAAAGAATATTCCTAGTGGCAATTAAGGGTGGTCCTCAAAGTAGGTGTCGACACAGATTTGATGTGTCTAGCTGCAAACTGGAACCCACTACTAGACGAATAACATCGATCAAAATTGATTAGTTTCAAACAACCTTGTGTGTTGTTTGGACCTATTTTGTTTTGACCTCTAACCCACGATTATTTCCCTTGGAGGTGGAGGTGTGTGAGCGAGATGATGCAAATTGGCGTACCCATAGTTATTGAGATTAGTAAATTTGAATTTTTCTTCTCCTTACAATTATGAATTAAGGATCGAAAATTATTTGAATTTAGTAGAGAATATTTTTGGGATGTTTTGATTGAATTAATTTCACTTTCCACATCTGAACACTACCAAATAATCCACTGCGAGATCCACATCTCTAGATCACATTTATAGTGAATATTTCCACCTGAAAAAAACATGCACCTCTGAACAAACATTTTGACATGGATTTCTCATGTGCCCAATGACCTAGCAAGCACATCACACTCTGCACTATTAACCATTGATATGGTGACTCATCTTGGCTAACTCATCTTGGTTGATCCAATGTCGACCATAAAAATAGACATTCACTACATTACTAATGTGGTAGGGTCAAACAACGTAACCATCGCTATGGAATCATTGATTGGTTCATTTATAGAAAATAGAAAAAACTCTAACTCTGGTGCCTTTTCCCAATTCTTCATTGATGAAGGAGGACCTAGTTTGCACAAAGTTCATAGTTTCGAAGCACGCTAGACTCAAGAGAAAGAAAAGGAGGAAAAAATTAAAGTCGATGAGGGTGGAGGAAATAATTGAGACACTTATCCTAGGGCCAGAAATATATTGGGAATATGTGGAAAGCCTCAAATAACAAGTCTTGGTATGATGTTGGGCTTACACCAAAATGACTAGCGTGCATATAAAATATTGGTCTGTGAAATTTTGTCTACCTATTTTTTCATACATACCAAAGATAAGTGTGTTACCTAACAAGTGGGCTTCCTTCCATTTCTGGAAATGGGAAGACATTGAAAGGATACTCTCCTCACCTTGGATATAAGGTAGAGGAGTCCTTGCAATGCAGCGATGGATGGTAGGTTTTGACCCAATCAAAGAATCACATAAAAAGAAATTTCTATGGGTCAGGTTACTTGATCTTCCCTTGGCACTCTAGTCCATTATCGCAATCAAGGAAATTGCCAATAAAATAGACAAATAATACTACGTTGATGAGGCATGTGCAGCGAATTTAGACAAGAGGGTCACATGGGTCCTTGTATAAATGGACCTAAAGAGCAATTTACAAGCAACATTGGATATTTTCTAGTGGCCGGTATCCTTCAGACAACAAATTTACTATTAGGGAATGTCGTTCTGATGCACTGGCTATCATGAAATGAGAAACTTAATAGAAAAATTTCCATGGTGGACTCAGAGTGGTTGAACAAGATTTAATAAGGCACCCTGCTCATCTAGGACTAAGAACACTTCACGATCGGGTGGGCTTAATCTAGACTCTCTCCATTCTAATTAATTAGTGTCTCCAAAGCAATATGTTGAGCCAGTAATCAACTAGGTGGGATGATTTTTATTGTTTAGTGAAGAACACATTATGCAGGCGAGATGGCATAGTAATTATCGAAAACACCCTTTTGCCACTACTCCTAGACAAAAAATGGAAAGATGTTTTGGACAACAACATACTCTATGGCCCAATTGTTCTAGTAGTAAATGAAGACCTTGAAAATAAGGCTCTTCATCCACATAATGGGTCTATCAATTTTGGATTCTTTTAGGACCTTCATTCTCCATGGGAAGTCGTCTCATCTCTAGCATCAATGACACTAAACTTGACATATTGGCTCATGGTTTTGCAATTGAGATGGAACCATTATCCATAAAAAATAATTTCTTCCAAAACACGTTGAATTTCCCCTATCAAGAATAAGGGAAAAATGTGACTATTAGAAACAAGCATCGCATCAAATATAAAAAGATCTCCAATTTTTTTATCACTCCACAGATCTAAACACGCACTTCTTGTAGGCTCTAAAGAATTTCAAATACCCTCTATACAATCCATATTACTCCATTGATGCCCCTAAACACTCTTTGGCACATATATCATGGATTCTTAGAGGGAAAAAACCCATTGACACTATTCCCCGATGAAAATCATCACACTTAACATTTTGTGGCTTGGGATTGGCCTAAAAACTAACATCTCTTCACCCAATAATTGTTCTACACCATCCAACCATTTTTTTAATTTAATAAACTATGACTAATAAGGAATTTTCTATCAAAATTTCACCCTAGATGGGAAATTTTTCCTTGAATGCAGTGAGACATTCCAATGGTGTTGTAGTCATGTGGGATCCAAGATATTTCTCATTTAAGGCCTACAATTTTTTTGTTAGAATTATATAACTGGCTATATCTGGGGTTTTGAGATGAAGCCAAGGATTCTTAATACATATGTTCCATATGCAAGCAAGCGACACATTTAGCATAGGCTTGATGGTAGTGGTATTTTGAATCTAAATTCCCTAGTTTTTACAGACAACCTAAAACTCATGCTATCTATAGGAGAAGTGTTGGGTCATACAAGAAAACATGATCCACTTGCAGCATATTTTAGAGATATTTTCGATAACAACTTTCTCACTGACATTGCCCCAAGTCCAATGGTGCCGACCTAGAATAATGGGAGATTGGGAGAGGATGGATTAGATAAAAGGCTTGAATACTTTCTGGTCAAATCCTTTCATTCCAATAGGTCACTACAATTGCAGTAATGGTCCCTATATACCGATATCTAGGACCACCAAGTGACCTTCCTGGAATGGACCAGAGAATCTGACCACCATCCATTGCCTTTCAAATTCAATCCAATGTTGCTTAAGGACCCAAGGTTGGATGAATTGGTTAGAATTTCTTGAGAAAAGCCATTGAGGAGCCCAATTATAGAAAATGGAAGTGATCTCTTATATGTTGTGGAGATTAAGAGAAACTCCATGCCCACATGCTCATTGACATTGATTGAGAGCTTACAATATTAAATGACCCATATGGATCGAACTTTCACTTTGGACTCAATAACGTGCCCTCTTGGACCTTTCAGAGAGGAAACACAAGATCCTCAAATTGCAAGAGGAAGAATGGACACAGAAAAGAAAAGTTTCTTGGGTTACTGAGAGGGATAAAAATACACGTTATTTCCATAAAATGGAATTGTGCCAGAAGAAAATGAATACAATTTGGCACATCAAAGATTATGCAGACAACACCGTCATTTGTCAAGTGGATAGTCAGCAAGATGTTGTGAAACATTTCTCCACCCAATACAATGAATAGGAGGTTATGACCCTTGAGCACAATTAGAGTTTACAAATTATTTTCCAAGGATGGTGGATCTTGTGGCTAGTACAGAATTGTGGATACATATCACTATTGAGGAGTTGCATGGGGTTATGAAAGATATGTCTAGGGATAAGAGCCCTTGCCCGAACGGGTGGTCGATCAAATTATTTTACACTTCTCTAAACTTATGGGGCAAGATTTCCTAGACTTGGTAGAAGCATCCAGACCACATCATCACATCCTAAGTTCTATCAATGCAATTTTTATTACTTGAATACCTAAAAAATATAGCCCTTCTGGTTTTGCAGATTACCAACCTATATCATTGTGCAATGCTATGTATAAGATAATTTAAAAAATCATCGCCAATTGAATAAAAAGGATTTACTAACTTTCATCATCCAGGAACAACCTAGTTTCTTGCACAATAGGAAAATTCAGGACTCCATCTCCATACACCAGAATTTCTTCACTCCGTAACATCTGAGAGGCTAGATGGATGCATAATGAAAATTGATCTTTACAAAGTATTTGACAACATATATTGGGATTTCATCCAACTCATCTTATACAAAGTCAGTTTCGAGCACAGACTCATTGCATGGACTATCGCTTGACTCAAATAAGTAAACATATCCATTATCATTAGCGGAAGACCAACTATATTCTTAGTTATGAACATAGGACTTAGACAGGGTTGTGCATTTTCCCCACCGCTCTTCATATTAACCATAGACACACTAAGTAGGGGGATTCATGACGTTAGAGAATCAAGCCTAATTACTGGTTGCAGAGTATCTATATGCACATACATCTCCCATATTATATTTGTTTGTTGAGAAAACAAGCATCAACAAATGGCAAACTTTCCACCATATTATTCACAAATTCGAGTGAGTTTTAGGTCTCAAAATGAACAACAACATGGAGGTTGACATAGTTCTTGAGATTTCCAATTTATTTTGAGTCAAAGTTGATCCTTTAGTTGATGGATTCATATAACTTGGTTTCAAATTGAAACCAAAGAAGTATGAAAATCATGACTGGGAGTGGCTAATTAAGAAGTTTGAAGCAAATCTAAGTTATTGGACAAACAAGTGGCTCACTTTAGGCAGAAGATTAATTATTATAAAAATATTCATGTATGGAATATTAGTATACTAGATGCACCTATATTGATGACAAACTAGGATTACCCTGATTGCCAATAACCTAGGACTAACTCCACTCTTATTTCCATATTTAACCCGAATTCTGGAATATTTTAGGAACCATTTTACATAAGCAGTCAAAAAGAGAATATGGATTTTCCTTCATAAGTTCCATCAGAGATTCTTCATCTAACCTTCAAGTTTCCTCACCTCATACAATTTAATATGTTTCCATTTAGAAAATGGTGCGACGAAAGGTGAAATGGGCTTTTAAGGACCCAAACACAATGGCTTGAAAACTTTTGTTGTATGCACTACAAAATAATTTCATAGCGCCCCAAAAAAATTGTGTTTTTGAATTTTGGGAAGGTGAAACAACTCATCCTTGTTCTAATGGACTTCCCATGGCCTTAAATTGCTCCTTGACATAAGGAATGAATGCACTTAACTTCCTTCTCCTCTTTTCAAAGGGTAACTCAAATCTACATGGGTTTCGACAACATTTAATAAAGAAAGGTACTCTATTTTCTATTGTAACAACCCACCAATTACTATCATAAATTACGCAACCACTATTTCATGTGCAACCACACATTCTTCTACAAATTTTACAACAAGAATCCCAAAAATACAAATGGGCAATCTCACCATATAACTTTGCCAATTAAAAACAGTGAAAGAGGCATTTTGACCACATTTCCAAAGCGTAATGTTATGTTCTACTGTAACAATCCTTAATCGTTGTAAATCTCACACAACCACGTAGTCACTACTCCAGTATAGAGAGGACATTCCTCCATGGGCTTGGAATCAATTGCAACAAAATACCAATGCATGACTAACACACACAACAGTTAAAGTCATGAGGCATGAGCTCTTAATATCCATCAATTCCTTTAATTACAAGGTCGCAAAACTATATACTAGCAACACATAGCATCTACAACACATATACGACACTACCATATACCAATGGTAATAACACACATCAATAGACCAATAGTATATATTCTAAACACATTAGCAACACCTACAACAACAATATGAAGTTACAACTTCATACGCACAGGGGTAAATATGTTCAGCTCCAAATTACATTTGAACAAGAAATCAACCTACTTCTAAAGAATACAACCACCACACCTCTAAAACACATTAAATTCTTAATATAGATCAACACAAAAAGTGCATACCTCAACAAATAAAATCTTCATCAAAAGTATATAGACAGATAAACAAAGATAGAGGCATATAAATAAACTGAGCATTAATCAAATTCAACTATGCATTAAAGTAGCTAGATATACAAAGGCCATGCCTCTTTCGATCTCTGTCTCTTCTCCTCATTTTGCATCTCCTCCTCTCTTCTTCTCCGCTTCTCCAAATGCTTATTCTCAAACACTTTTTTCTTTAAAAAGAAAGCTAACATGGGATAGCAAAGAGTCACAAGACGAATTGTTTCACCTTCTTCACAAAATGAGGGAAACTGAAATTATATTTACAATATGAAATATTTCGTCCATCTTATTCTAAAAATAAACTGACATCCTAATATAAATATCTACAATTTCCAACAAAAAAAAATAAGATCTCTCCTAACATCACCATTTCACCATCCAATCAGATTGGAAAGCGTTTGTCAATTCTTCATCGAATTTTGTGCTCCATATATGCACATGCGTGATATAAAAAATTCCAAAGGAAGCCACAAGGAGAATCGATGAAATTATTGCCAAGTTCTTATGGGACAAAGAAAGTTCACAAAGGAAGATCCATATGGTTCAACTTGAGATGCTTGCCCAGGATGTCACGAAAGGTAGATAGGGGATTAGAGCTACCAAAATATTTAATCTCACCCTGCTTGCAAATAATCTTAGGAGGGCCTTTCACAGTCACAACATATGGAACCAAATTATCAAAAAGAAATATTCAAGGAACCAGACCCTTAAAGAATGGATCGATGAGGAAGCTCCTGATAGACATGATGCCTCTCTGATCTGGCATAGTCTAATGAAAGCTAAGTATGGTTGGTGGGAAATATAAAATGGATGAAAAAACAACAAGTCCTATATGGCTCTTCCATATACTTTCTCAACAGCAAAGGAATCCACTCGCTTAACCACCTTGGTACATTTTTCCATTAGGGATGGCCGACGGTCTGTGTCCTTGACCTCCCAGTACATATCACTGATGAATGGGATAGATACAGTGCCTAATTACAACATGTTGGAGTCTCCTTGCCAGACTAGGAAGACACCCTCTCCTGGGGTTGTCGCATGCCAACAGGACAAGTTCTAGTTAAAGACATTTATACATATGTTACCAACAGATCAGGGATATCAGGACGGTATGGACAACTAGCTTCGTAAAGAGAGCTTCCACTAAGACTTAAATGCTTCATGTGCTTCGTATTAAATTTCCATATTCTAACTTGGGTAAATGTAGTTAAAAGTGGCTTCCATGGTCCTGGAATATGCCATATGTTCAGACTATGTTCGGACTGGCACTGGAAACAATATCACATCTCTTCCTATCCTGCTAATTTGCTATTCCTATCTGGTCGAATGTCATTTCCATCCTTCAGATTCATTTGGCAGTTGAGTGTGTAAATGTGTTAGAAAACCTGCACAGATGAATCTAGCTAGTAAAGGTTGAACACACAGCTTTGCAAAGAAAAAATGCTAAAAGAAAATAGAAAGAACAAAAAGAATGATTCATTTATAAAATAGGTTACAATGCTCATGATATAGCATTGTTGGGTGAATATCCCAAGGCAATGCACCATAGTGGTGATCAATGAGAGGACTGAACACCTACAACAAGCTCGGGAAAGAACTAGCTAGTTGTGGAGTGAAAGGAGGAGAAAATCAGGGAGTAAATCATGGAGAAGAACTATCCAGTTGGGGAGTGAAAGGAGGAGCAAATCATGGAGTAAATCATGCAGAGAACTAGCTAGTTGCAGAGTTAAAGAAGGAGCGAGTCAGGGTGTAAATCATGCAGAAAGGATCTTGCATGTAGTCCCATGCTCTAACTTAGTATCAGCATGTGCCAGTAATGAAGGTCCTAGGTGTGTAGTACCTCCAACACCCCCCCTGAACACCACTATGGGAAAAAATAGAAAATGGTCCCTGGAAACTAAGGCCAAAGGTCACCCAAAATACTGTGCAACTTGTACTAAAATTGAGGAAAGAGGGAAAACCTCATGGGAACCCCCCCCCCCCCCCTCAAAATACAATGTAATCAAAAGAAAAGAGGAAGAAAAGATAGTTAATAAGCAACTATGTCCTTCACTCTAAGATGATCGCGCAAAGAGCGAAACTTCTGCTCAGTGAATGTCTTGGTGAAGATGTCTACAGTCTGTTCTGTTGAAGGACAGAACTACAAATCAATGACCCAATCATGTACTAAGTCTTTGATGTAGTGCATATAGATCTCTATGTGCTTCGTCTGTTGCCGCTATACTAGATCCCTGCAAAATTTGAGAGTGCTCTGGTTGTCACACTAGACAACAGTGGGCTTGTGGAATTGGATGCCCAACTTAGTGAGGAAGTGTTGTAGCCACAGAGCCTAAATGGTGATGTTGACTAGTCCTCTGTTCTCGGCCTCAGCTCAGGAGAGAGCAATAGCAGCCTGCTTCTTACTTGACCAACAGATAGGGCCATATCCTAGACTGAGTGAATATCAGGAGGTTGACTTGCGATCAATGGTGTCACCTGCCCAATCAGAATCTGTGAAGCCAAGGAGATTCAATGCAGTGCATGTTGCATAGTGAATCCTGAAGGTGATGGTGCCCTGCACATATCGAAGGGTGCACTTGGCAGCATTCCAGTGTAGCTCATGCGGCTCCTGCATGTATCTGGAAACTACCCCTACTGCATATGAGAGATCTGGTCTGGAGTGGATGAGGTACAATAAGCTCCCCACTAACTGTCGGTAGAGAGTACTATCAACTAATGGAGTGTCACCTCCATCCTCAAGGCAGACCCCAGATAGAAAATGAGTCAGTGTTGGCTTGTAGTCAGTGATGTGAAATCTCTCGAGGAGATCCCATGCATACTTAGCCTCAGAGAGTTTGATGCCTGTGGCATCCTGGCTGATCTCAAGACCAAGAAAGAAGTGTAATGGACCCATGTCCATCATCAAGAAGCTATCATGCAAGGCCCTCTTTATTTCATCAATGGTCGAAGTCGAGTTGATGGTGATCAGGAGATCATCCACATACAAAACTAAGATAAGAAGAGAATCATGTGTCCTGAGCATGTAAACATTTGGATTAGACTTACATCTTTCGAATTTTTGTGACAAGAGAAAAGAATCCATCTTCGCATACCAAGCTCTCAGGGCCTGCTTAAGGCCGTAGAGAGACTTCTTCAGTTTGCAGACAAAAGATGAATCCTGAATGAAACCATGTGGCTACTCCATATAGATCTCCTCAGATAGGTCTCCCTGAAGAAAGGATTTTTTCACATCCATCTGATGCACTCCCATCCTGGGCAGCCGCAATGGCGAGTGTAAGGCGTATGGAATCCATCTTTGCTATTGGAGCAAAGGTCTCATCATAATCAATGCCATGCACTTGCTGGAAGCCTTTGGCTACTAGCCTAGCTTTCTGTTTGGTGATTTTCCCATCTGCAGCACTCTTCGTCCTATAGACCCATTTGCATCAGACAAGTTTCCTTCCTGAAGGAAGGGGGAGCAGATCCCAGGTCTAGTTCTCGAGGAGGGAGTTATACTCCTCCTCTATGGTGGGCTCCTAAGAGGGATGCCCAGCAGCCTCAGCGTAAGACTACGGATCAGAAGACTGAACCAAATGACAATGTCAGGATGGTGTTGGTTCAGTGGTAATGAGGGCAGGAGGAGGCTCAATAAACTTTGAGCCAGTCCTCTGCAGATCAGAATTATCCCCCATAAGACCATTTCTACTAGCTGGGTGGTCTTGTGCATATATCTCACGTAAGCTCCTTGTTCTCTGATTTATGACAGGGGAAGTTGATTCACTGCTGGAAGCCTGATCTGGGCTTGGATGTGGATCATCATATGCATGCACTCGATTTTTATCTGAAGACTCTATCTCTACATCTGCATGCTCTACCTTCGCATCTGCATGCTCTGTATCTACATCTGAGTGTACTAAGTCATCATCTCGGACATGAGGTAGATAAAAGGTGTCTGCATGCGGCAATTGAGGTGCATGCGAGAGACTTTCCTCAAATTTGACACTTCGCTCAATGATGAGCTTGTCCGTAGAGGAAATCAGGAGTTCGTATCCCTTCACACCATCAGGGTATCCAACAAATATGCACTCAATGCTCTATGGATCAAGAGCTTTCCTCTTTTCAGAGGGGATCCTGGCCCATGCTCAGGAACCAAAAACACGGAAGTGGGTGACCTCCAGTTTAGTGCTGCTCCAAACCTCAAAGGGGATCTGATCCTTGATAGAACTATGAGGAGATCTGTTCTATATGTAGTTATCACAATTAAGTGCTTCAACCCATAGCTTATGAGGCAGTGACTTAGCATGCAGCATGCAGAAAGCGATCTCTTTGAGAGATCAGTTCTTTCTCTCAGCAACTTCATTCTGTTGCGGAGCGTATGGAACTGTGTGTTGCAACTATATGCCAGACTCAAGGCAAAGGTTCTGAAGTGTTGTGTTAACATATTCCCTCCCATTGTCTTCACGGAGGGCTTTTATCTTTCTCTCTGACTGTGTCTCAACTAGTGCTTTGAAATCTTCAAAATGCGCAAAAACTTCAGAGTTGGCCCTGAGAAGATACACCCAAGTATACTATGAAAAATCATTAATAAATGTAAGCACATACCTTGCTTTGTTGATGGAAGGATGAGGAAAAGGCCCCATGAGATCTCTATGGATCAGATCTAGAGGAGAGGATGCTCTGTGAGTCTTTCCGGTGTTAAACTTTTCTCTAGGATGTTTTCCAAGGACACACCCTTCACAAACTGGAGAAAATGATATTTAGCAAGCCTTCTACCATCTCATGCTTGCTTATCTATTGCATATACCTATAATTTAAGTGACCAAACCTCTCGTGCCAAAGCCTACCACTATCGTCAACATGTGTAAGCAATAAGGAGGATTCAAATTCAATAAATTCATGAAATGTATACAGTCTAGATCCATTGTTTACCTCACCGGTTGCAATTTTGGAGCTGCTATGTAGGTCATATATGTTCAGTGCATCTGGAGTGGATTCCACTCTCTTTCCGGTGATGGAATGAGTGATATGATAAACTGAAAGCAAGTTTACCGAAAGTTTTGGAACATGAAGCACATCTTCAAAGCTTCCGTGTAAAAGTTCCACTCTACCTTTTCCGGTGACCTCAATAGGTGAGTCATCTCCCATGAGGATGGGAGGTCCTTTGCATGCATCCAAAGAGGAATAGACTTCCTTTGCAACAGCTATATGATGTGATGCACCAGAATCTATAATCCATGCATCAGAGGAAGAACTAATGGCAACTAAAGCATGAAAATTGTTACCTTTCCCGTGTGGCGGATCCTTAGTTTTCTTCTTGGTGACGTGAGGGATGTGGTCCCCAAGGTTGTGCTTCTCAAGGATTTCTTCTATTTGGTTAATTTGTTGCTTCATGCAAGAGGATTTTGGATGGAACCCTTGGTGACAGTAGGTGCATTTGTCTCCTTTCTTCCCTTTCTCATTTCTAGAGCCAGAGGAGTCATTGAAGGGCTTGGTGTACCCTTCCTTCTTTGGATGGGAACGCACTTTTCACTTATCTTTTTGCTGCTAATTTTTCTGATTTGAATCAGATCTGTGATTTTTATTGTGGCTGCCATCATGCACAGCAAGTGCATGTGCTTTTGGAGGTTTGATTTTCCCCATGCCAGTGAGTTTATCTTGCTCAAACGTAAGGGACTCCATGAACTCTTTGAGAGAAGTCATAGTGTAGGTTTTACATGTTGCAAGCCTTACTGAATGAAATGTAGACACAAAGACGAAGTATTCTGGTCCGAGCTTTGACATAATAGAGAGAACTTGGCAACTCTCCTCGTTGGATTTGTTAATTCCACAACCCTTGAGTTGCAGCAATAGATCATTAAATGTGGTGAAGAAGTCTTGAATTTTGTCATAGTCCCGTGGATCCAATGAGAGCAGCTCCACTTCGAACAAATGTCCTTTCATCTCATCCTGTTTCCCATAGTGTTCTTCAACCTTTTTCCAAATCTCATTGGGAGTATTGTAGGCAGATAGATGAAACTGCAACTCTGGGGAGATGCACATGCATATGGATCCGTGGGCCTCATCCATGCAGTTGAGGTACTTGGATTTCTCTATGGCTGAAGTGGGTTCCACTTTTGTAGCCATGGTAATCATGTACAACCCTTTCTGACGAAGGTATCGAGCCATTTGGTCCTTGCATTCGTGATAGTTGTACAGTGTTAGGATCAATGCTTTGGGAAGCTCTATTTTTCTATCGATCTTCAATCTCCAAGTTATAATGCCTAAAAAATAAAGTACTTGTGTGTCTTTTATGTAGCAACCTGTGGGCTCTCATACCATGTAAATGTGTTATAAAACCTGCATAGATGAATCTAGCTAGTAAAGGTTGAACACATAGCTTTGTAGAGCAAAACAGCTAAAAGAAAATCGTAAGAACAAAAAGAATGATTCATTTAGAAAATATGTTACAATGCTCATGATATAGCATTACTGGGTGAAGAACCCAAGGTAATGCACCATAGTGGTGATCAATGAGAGGACTCAACACCTACAACAAGTTCAGGAGAGAACTAGCTAGTTGTGGAGTGAAAGGAGGAGCAAATCAGGGAGTAAATCATGGAGAAGAACTATCCAGTTGGGGAGTGAAAGGAGGAGCAAATCATGGAGTAAATCATGCAGAGAACTAGCTAGTTGCAAAGTTAAAGAAGGAGCAAATCAGGGAGTAAATCATGCAGAAAGGATCTTGCATGTAGTCCCATGCTCTAACTAAGTGTCCGCATGTGTCAGTAATGAAGGTCCTAGGTGTGTAGTACCTCCAACAGAGTGTTCCTCTATTGATAGTTACCTTGCATCCTAGTTCGTGGAACAACAGATTTCTGAGCTCTTCCCTTTTATATTGTCTAGGGTATCTAGCGCAATTGTAATGCTAAATTATTTCAAGATTTTTCTCCTCAAGTCTAGTGCACAAGCTTACATATTGTGCAATAGTTCATGGAGATTGGGCCTTGGTCCCCTCGCACTTCACACAAGAATTGCAACTTCCGGGAAATCAGCTCAACAGGCCCTGTCAGATTTTTTGTTGGCACATCCATTTGTGGCTTGTGTAGTTGTGTAGCTCACCTCATTTTGGACAATGGATCATCTTATCACTTTAGTTGGTGAGGTGGTATGTGCACCAATAGCAAAACTGTGTTTCTTGCCCTTTGGGGTATTCTTAAATGTGCATTCCGGTGGGTCATTGACGAGATGCATATTTTCGGGGATTCGAAGACCATAATTGATTGGGTGCATGGTCTATATAATTTTAGACCTCACTCTCTTCCGCTGGATGCAACAAATCAATGCTCTAATGTTGTCCTTCATCAATATACAATTCGCCGACATTTCCATTGAGCAAAATTCTGTGGCTGACCTATTATCCAAAAATCGATGCTCTTTTTTCCGGGCATTTTCTCGTACGAAGCTTTTGCTCCTGGATACTCCGGAGCGTTGGCTTTTTCTATATATAAGCCGGCTGCTTGGGGGAAATCCTGTTGTTGCGCTGGAATATGCCAGCTTATCCAGCTTATCGGTGGTCGGATCTGTTATCTGACTTGGGTCCTACTTTTCTACCTTCCTTGTGGAAAACACTGTTGTCCTTGATGCTGTGGATCGGTCTCATGGTTTTTTGGATGGACTTACATTCGACTTTTTGCTAGGTTTCTCTTTCCTATAATTGGTCTATTTAGATGGGACACGCTGGAGTGCTGCTCTCATGAAGACTAAGACTATAGTCACTCGAACATTGTATCTACTTTTTTTCCATAAAACTGATGGTTGTTTTCTACTGAAAATTTCCTACTTAATTGATTGGATAAAGGGTCCAGAAGCATGATTGTGCCAAGACGTGTACCTATGCCTATGATTGCATCTTAGGAGATGCTCCATCATAAAGACAACTACTCTGACGAATTGACAAAATGCTTTTCTGAATCATTTGCAGGACGGAATCTCCTTTCAGCTACACAGCGATCAAATTCGATACACAGCGTTCTATGACTATGGTTGCAATCTCAGGAGCCCCATCATAAAGACAACTCCACTCCTCTGACCATTTGCCAATAGTCTTTCATGATCCACTTGTAAGATGGAATATCTTATCAGATTCGAGATCCAGCGATCGGATTCGATATGCAGCTATCTATGACGACTCCTCTGACCATCGAGAAGGCTTTTCTGATTCATTTGCGCGATGGAATGTCTTTTCAGCGATCCATACATACGATTGGATAAGTAACTTTCTAGCAGGTTTGATTGTGCAGCGATGCAGTGATAAAACAATCCAGAATTTGATATCGAACGATTTCTGCAGCGAATTTGCAACGAACAATTGCCACTGCCTCGTAAAGTGGAAGGTGACACCAGGAATTGAGGTACAGTATTGCTCAGAGAAAATCTGTCCTATTAGGTTTTAAATTTAATTTACTCAAATTTTGACGACTATATATAATTTATAAAATAAAAATCTTCAGTCATTAACAAAAATGTGATTAACAAAAAAAATACTACAAATTTAGATAAAACCTCATTTTTAATTATATATTAAAAGATTCTTCATTGAATTATGAAATTAGATTTTATAAATAAAAATTATTATTAATTATTAAAAAAACTTAACAAATTAAATTTATTATTCCAATTAAAAAAAACTTCTTTTGTAATTAAATAAATTTGATTTTTCTAATAAATTATAATGGTTTTTTGTTTGTCAAGTTATATGTGATCTTTTAAGTTTGATTTGTGGCTTGAGAAGTCACAATGGAGGGGTATCTAATCTGTCAAACTCAGACTTGTGGCTTAAGGAGTCACCATCGAGGGGTATCTAATTTATCAAACTCACTCAGGTATCCCATGACTTGTGGCTTGAGGAGTCACGACCAAGGGGTATCTAATGTGTCAAAGTAACCTCGAGATTGCACGTGGCCTCGGTCAAAGATGAATGGATTTTTTAGCATGTCTCCTCCCCTAGCACAGAGCACAACCACTCATCCTCAACGGATTGTGCTAGTAAAACATGACGATAACTTACAATGTTTAAAAAATAAATATTATAATAATTATTTTTAATACCAAATATTTTCTAAATACACCCGAAAAAATAAATATTTAATAAAAATATTACTCTTCTTTTTTCTATTATTTTCCATCATTTTAATATCGTTAAGCGTAAGTTCTTCTTAAGCACACAATTTTACCTTAAAAGAAAACCTCGAAACATTCATCAACCACTTCTAAGAATGTTGTGCATATAACGATTTATATTTAACATTAATTCCATGATTTGTTGATTCGATGGATAAGGTTTTATTGTTCATCATTACCTACGGAGGCTTGAATGTGGTCAACATCATATGTTCGTCGCCATTTTTCTTGCGACTTTGGTGCCCTTAATGCAAAGTTCTCATTTCCATTTTTTTTTTTGGAGAATTATTGCAAGAAGTTATGTGTCCCGTGCATCCAATTATAAGTTCGAGGATATAATCAACAATACCGAAGGAAGCTCGTTTGGTAGCCTCCATACCTACCTTGGATTTTCACGATTGATATCTTATTCTTCTCATAGGTTGTAGAGATGCAGAGATGCACAGATATGTGCCCGTGGATGACACACCCCTGGTCAAAGACAAGAAAACAACAAAAGTGAAGCTCAATTGATGACCCACCCATGGTCAAAGACAAGAAGACAACAAACGTGAAGCTGAATTAGATTATATTTCCGTTTTTTTACCATTAAATTTACTCATATTAATTATCAAACTTGCTTGACATGTATTATGTACTTAAAATATTTTTATTACTTAAATTATCACAATTATATTAGTAACTTTAAATGTGGTTAATATATATTGATAAGTGTTACTTTAGATTTTTTATATACAAATAAGTCTATTAATTATATCAATCACATTTAATAATATAATTGTGTTATATTTTTCACCGTAACTTTTATTTTAAACTTCTAGTAAGCAAAATAAAATTAAATAAATTAAAATAAATCATTATCATATACCATACCTAAAACTAAATAGGAAAAAAAATAATCAATATAAATATAATAATTTATTGTTTCAAATTTATATTTTACATATTAAAAACGTTTATACCTTATTTGAAAAACCTTAATAAAAATCCAAACAGAATTAGCTTAACAGTTGATAAACTTAAATTCTACCATGTAAAAGATAAAGCTTTTCGGCATCCCAAGAATGCCAAATTCAAAATATAACATAGAGGCCAAATTTCTTTTAAAAAGAAGTTATCTCATCAAGTAACGGTTATATTTTTTTAAATTAAGTTATTCCATTGAGTATTGTGTATAAGCTTCAACAAAACATTCAAGTTAATTAAGATAAGGATGCTTATCATCTTTTATTTTAGTCATTTTCATCGATCGTGAGGCTCCACTCTAAGCTGATTTTTCCCCACGATAACTCCAAATTAAACTATGGCACCAACTACACTAAAACGATAAGGCGCTCTTGACCCTTTACTACACATGATAGACTTAGCCGTAACTAATCTCACAACTAAATTCAAGAAAGTAGGCATCTATGGTGCAATCTTTGAAGAGTTTACGGAACTCAATGTTATTTCTTTCTTATTTCGCTACAAGGTTGGAATTTCAAAACAAATTTACTTTCAAATTTGATGGTTTTCACAATTCTTAGAACTTAACAGTTTTGTAAATTTTTTAATTGTATTTAACGATGAAATCAACCTATGCCTAGCGATTTGCCCGTCAAACCCTGCTTGCCCCTTTTTCATATGATAGACTTAGTCGTAAATAATCTGACAACTAAACTCAAGAAAAGATGGCATTGTTGAGGAAACATTAAAGAGTTTATAGAAATCAATATTATTCTGAAGCATGATTACATAGCAACTCATTCCCTTTGTGAAATCATGTCATGAAATCATGTCAGGAAGTTTAACTAACTTCATTATATGCAGGAAAGCAGAATCAATCCCTAATACAATATACCCTTTTATGATCACATTATATGCAATAAAGGAGAATAATCCCAAATACAATAGACCGTAGCCAGATTTAAATAGGGCTAATTATCATCATTCGATTCCTCATTCCACTTTGTAAACACCGCGGCCCTGCATAGATGCTAATCATGTAACAAAAATATAAAATAAAGAAATAAGATTGAGATGAGATCGCATGCATGCATACCTAGGAATGTTTGAGCCTTTTAATAATATCCACTTTCATATTAGTTGTTTCTTCAATCAGAGTGGCCACTGTGGTTATGCGGGCGACTGCATCATGAATTACGAAACCGTTTTTTTGGTTCATAGATGCCGAATGAAATGCTCCAGCTCTCGCTTCATTGTGGCTGGAGCCTAGATGAAGAGGTTGTTTAGAATCTAACTGGGGGGACAACAGACGTGGTAACACCTATGTAATGGACTGGAGAAAACAACTGATAATAAATTTTGAAACTGAAAAATGGTGTCAATTAAGGTGCAACTGTTAGTTAATATGTCAAGTTAAGTTAGTTTTTTTTGTATGACTAAAAATATTTCAAAGTTATTATTCCCTGCCTCCGGCATAGCAGGGACTATAGCGATTTTGTATGACTAAAAATATTTCACAGTTGTTAGTCCCTGCCTCCGGCATAGCCGTGACTATAGCGATCGATCGATCGTTTGACTGCCTATTAGTTGATCAGTTGACTCGTTTGTTTTTTGTTTTCTTGTATTTTAACCAAAGTTTGATCATAACAATTTTGTTCACGTAAATTTTATCCAAAGTTTTAAGATTGAAAGCATTCTACCTATTATTAGAGGCTTCACGTGGCCGGATACCTCTTATTAGAGGCTTCACGTGGCTAGATACCTCTTATTAGAGGCTTCACGTGGCCCGATGGAAGAAAATTGCGGCAATACAATTTTATCCAAAGTTTAGACAACCAATAAACTTTGAAGCCCTTTCGAGGTCCTTTTCACATGTATATCAAGGCTCCTTCCACATGGCTATTAGCATGCAAGGCCCCTTACATGTGGCTATTAGCATGCAACTCTGGTATGGTAAAAGATAGTCGCCGCCTGCCCAGAAGAGTCTGCAAGATTTCAATTGCAGCCTTTGGACGTGCTCTGTTATCTACACACTTGAGTCGCTTGAGTTTGCAAGATGGCATTGTAGAAGGCAGTGGCATTGTAGTTTGCGACCTGACAGAGCTGGTATGTATCATACTATCTTTATGTATTTGGGCAAACTTCAGATGTAGCCAACTCCGGAGAAGTACCTTACTTGTTATTATATGTTATTCCACTAACTGCAAGGGATCTACCGTGGCTTCAAGGTGAACTTACCAAAACCTTAATCAAAAACTCAACGAGAAATGCATCCATTTTGTTCTTTAATTTCCTCTGCTTTAAATGCATCGTTTTTTTTCTTTAACTGTTTCTATTTACTGCAGGCGATATTAATGATATTGAACATGAAAAACTTACTCAAAAACTCAACGGTAAATGCCTAATTTAGTATTCTCAAGATCTTTAAGGTGTTCTAGTGCACTCGAGAGAATGAGCCGAAATATTCTGCAAAACTCGAAAAGTAGAGTTTTTATTGAATTACAATTTTGTTCATATTTTATTATAATTTAAGTTTGTTTAAATTGAACAAAACTGTAGGGTGCTCAAAAAATTGATTATATTTCGACCATAGTTGGGATTCTACCCAATTCTTATCAAATTTGTAACTGACAAGAAAATATATACCATAGAAAAGTATGTTTTCTACATCTGTGTATCGTAAACTGTAACAAAGAAAACATCTTTCAAATCATTAATTAAATGCAGATTGTGATTAAGAGGTTTTTCAATCACATACCTAAACTGCAAGCAAAGAAACAGACTGGCCATCTGCATAAATAGAATGGTTAAGAGGAAACAACGGTTCCTAAATATAGCGAGGACTTTTGTGAAGGAGAATCTGGTCAAGAGTGGCGTCTGCAATGATCTCTATAAATTGGGCACGCTCGTCATTGCATTCCATATTTGGAAAACTGTCGAGAGAGTCGACCAATCTGCGAGCGAAAGGGTAGAAATGAAGGAGCACCTTTTCCAGGCTCCATTTCAACTGCTCAATTGTTACTTCATGCGAATTATTAACAAATCCCTGTTGGAAGAAGAGTACATACTGAATGTAGTTGGCTCACAATCCTAAGCAATTTTGAGTAAGAGATTCATGGAAGTTTTTAGCTTAATTGAAATCAGGGTCGGAACTATTCATTCCAGCCTCCTGGTCTTCCATTTCATACTCGGAAAAGGAAATTATCTAACTTGAACTGTTCCCAACATCCATTTCTCTGAGATTATGGAAGGATGTACAAGTGAAAAACAAATTATATCACATTAGAGGAGTTACACCCCTGATGGGGAATGAACGACTATCGGAAGGAAGGTAGAAAATAGAGGAGGTAGTCGTCTAATCCTCTAGCTGGACCAGTTTCAATTACTAAACCATAGGAGAGATCATCAGAGAACTCATGCCCCACTCCTAATCGATGCCCCGAGAACAAAAAGGTAGGACAACTGGCCATGAGAAACATATCAGACTTAGGAAAACTCAGGAATCATGGGGAGAATTTACGATCAGAAAAGTTGTGGGATCAACAGAGCAGTTGTTGTATCGAAAAAACGCCAGGTAGAGGATCAAAGAAGCTGTGGGATGAACACGGCAGTTGTTGTATTGAGAAAATGCCAGGTGGAGTGCACACGTGGTGCATGCATTGCAGGCATGCTACCTAAAAGTTTTTTACTCTTTTATCTTTTTAATATTTTATTTCAATTATTAACATTTAATATTTTATTTTATTTCAGTTATTAAGATTTAATATTTTATTTAAATAAATAAGTAAATATATTAAAGCTTTTCGCAGTGACTTGAATTTGGATTTTCTTGAATTGAATCTTTGGATTGACTAGAATATAGTGCTGCTGAAGAAGCACCGATGCCTTTAATTTCTTCCCTATGAGGTATCATGGTAACATGCATACATATTCTCTTTTACAATCGTCAGGAGCAAGAAGAAATGATGAGATCAGGAAAACAATGATAAAATTAATGACAAGCGAGCCTGTTGCAATTTGAAAGGCCTCATGATGCCAAGATTCCAAATTGAGAAGATCCATTTTAAGACTCTTCAAAAAATCAGTACAGGTTCCTTACCCTTCACAACGAAAAGGGTTTAAGCTCGAACTCCATTTTCATGGTTTCAACAGCAAATGATCCTGTTTGCTCATGACAC
Source organism: Pinus taeda (assembly GCA_000404065.3). Classification (NCBI taxonomy): domain Eukaryota; kingdom Viridiplantae; phylum Streptophyta; class Pinopsida; order Pinales; family Pinaceae; genus Pinus; species Pinus taeda. The sequence goes on from APFE031543129.1 coordinate 29,226, forward strand.
TTGACTTTATGAACCATGATTACGAGAAATTCAGGGAAGGAGAGCTGAATCGGGTTCGTTACAGCGCTGCAACATAGATATGATTATGGAATTGGCTTCGTTACAGCACTACATCATAGATATGATTAATAATTGGGTTAGTTACAACACTGCATCATTGTTATCATCCTTCATTGACCAAAACATAAAAATATTTAATTATCCAAACCATTTTTAAATTTATTTAAAAACATAACTTTTTCAATAAATATAAACTATTAATATTGGCCATTTCGCCATACTTCAGTGAATCTTAAAAACTACCAGTCATGAACAAATCAAACATAAGGTCTAACGAATCCGAATAAGTTTGAAGTATCATTAAATCATCAACATTATCTCGAACAAAACTTATTTCTATGAGGAGGAGGTTGTATTTGTCACAAGGAGGTTGTATTTGTCACTTTGGAGGGGGCTCCGTGCATCAATAGTCATCGGTGTTGAGAATAACACTATCTTTTCACCGTAGTTGTGGTGACTAAATAGAGCTTTTGTGCCATCTCTTGTAACTAATCCTCCCAAAAGCAGGAGGTTTCTTGCATTTGAGCACACCAATATTGTTGTTCATATTTCTCGCCCCTGTAAAGACTAGACTACTGCTACGATAGTGGCTCCCTTCTTATAAGAAATTAAACTATTAAATCTATGTTTTGAAATAAAACACACTTATCTGCATATTTACTATAATTTCATTTATTTAAAATATAATATGGTAATTATTATAATTTGATATCTTTAAAACTACATTTGGTATATTTAAAAATATAATTTGATGTATTTAAAACAATAATTTTGTTAATTATGTTGATAGTTATTAAATATAGACATTTTAATTTTTTCTTCATTATAGATTTCAATCAAATGATTGAAAATAAAAATTGTTGACATACTCTTGTCATCTTCTCTAAATCAATGGCTGAAGTTTCAAATAAAAACTTCCTGATATTTGTAAATTATATATTTAAACCATACTTAAATTAAAAAATTTTAAGTTTCAAATAATTATATATTTAAACCATACTTAAATTAAAAATTTATTATGATTAAAAATGTTTTGTAACATTAATGATGGACCATGTAGTAAGATTAATGAAAATTAGATTCAATTTCATTGAAACGTGGCTTTGTACAACGTGCATATGTAACTTACGAAACTTGTTTTCAAACGTGGCTTCACTCTTGAAAGGGGGATTGGGTTATGAAACAACTCCTTTGGCCACATGTTTGACCACTAGTTGTCTTATGAGTTGAGAATTGTTATATTAATATAGCAATTAACATTGATAGTATAACCCATATATGATCTGATATAAGTTGTTTGCAAATGATTTATGATTACGAAATTTAGAAGCATAAATATACTTAGATTTTGTAAACTATTACCTTGAGATACATAAGAGATATTTTCCTTCCGACGAGTAATATATATGAAGAACCAGTGTGTAATATTAGCTTTAATATTAATATGAATATTAGGTTTAATATTAATATTGATATTATATTTAATATAAGTTTTTAGGGTTCGCTCAATTGGATGAGTCTTTATTGGATGAGTCTCTATCGTTAAAGCATTTTCGCTATTAAGAAGTCATGGATTCAATTCTCTCGATTGAGCTCGAAGGAAGTGATGACTTTATGTTGATTATCCTAATACAACCACATAGAATATAAATAATAAATATAATATAATATATTATATATATATATATAGATATATATATATATATATGCGCTGAGTTTCATATTAATATTAGGTTTAATATATTTAGTATTAGGTTTAATAGGTTTAATATCTTTTAGTAACAATATTAGGTTTTACATGTAATCTTATCTTTGTCACAATGTGACCAATGTTGTTGTAATATTATATTATATTTCACTTTATTTAATGTCACAATGCGGCATTACAAAATTTGTCAACCACATTTAATAATGTGTTTGACTAGACTATGTTTGATAGTCAACGCTCTTCAACATTGGTCAAACATAGTCACCTATTAATATTATTGATTAATATTAATAATCAAACTTCTTGTGATGTCAGAACGGTATAGAAATCTATCCAACCTCATATGTGACGAATATTGTTGCAATTTTACATAACATTGCAATTTATCCAACATCACAATCTGACATTAAAAATTTATGGTTTTCCAAAATCATTGTTATACGATCTGATATAAGTCGATATTTGCCCATATTTTATAGTATAATTTTTTTTTGCATAAAAATCGCCACAATTTTATAAAGAGACTATAATATTATTAGAAATTTGAATTTTTTTACAAAAATATTGTCAAACATTTAAATATTGCATATTGTGGACTAGTGAGATTCGCGAAGGCTTCTAAAATCTAAAATAAGTTTCCATCCTTAAAATTTTCATTGATCATGGTCGACCATGAGATATTACAAAATTAGTCAACCATATTTACTAATATTGCTGACTACGTTTGACTATTTTGTTGACTATGTTTAACTATGTTTAATTATGTTCAACTATGTTTGATAGTGAACACTTCAACTTTGGTCAAACATAATCACCCTTTAATACCATTGATTAATATTAGTAATCAAACATAGTTAACCATATTAATCAAACTTCGAAAACAAAGTCAACCATTAGTCAAACAATGTCAACAGTAATTTTCAATCAATGTCTCTATAGTCAACCATAGACAACCATGGTCAATCATGATTAATAATGGTCAACCATAGTCGACGATGGTCAACCATGGCCATCCATGATCAATGATGGTCAGCTAAGGTCATCCAACATCAACATGGTTAGAATAGCCAATCATGGTTCACCATGATCAACCATGGTCCAGATTGGTCAACCAATGTCAACCAAGAGCAACCATGGGCAACCAAGGTCAACATAGATCAACATGGTTAGAATGGTCAAACATGGTCAACCATCATCAACCCTAGCCACTTATGGTCAACCATGGTCAACCATGATAAATAAAGATATCTATCGTACGAATGGACATTATTCAAACAAGGTCAACCATCAATTAAACATAATCAACTATAATTGTCAATCAACATCTCTATGGTCAACCATTATTAACTATGGCCAACCATAGCCAACCATGACCAACCATGGTCAACTATGATTAATAATTGTTAATCATAATCAACCATGGCCAACCATGATCAATGATGGTTAGCCAAGGTCAACCTTGGGCAACCTTGGTCGTCCAAGATTAACATGGTCAAAATTGTCAACCATAGTGGATGGTGATCAACTATGATCAACCATGACAACCAAGGTTAATCAAGATCAGCATGGTTAGAATGCTCTAACATGGCCAACCAAGGTCAACCATCATCGACACTAGTCACTTATGGTCAACCATGATAAACCATGATAAACCATAATGGTCATCCATGATCACCCATGGTCAATCATGATCCACCGTTATCAACCATGATGGTTAATCTATATTTCTATGTTTAGAATGGTCGAACATGGTCAACTAATACCAACCATGGTAAACTAAGAAAAATATGGTTAGAATGGTCAAACATGGTACACAAAGGTCAAGAAAGGTCAACCATGGTCAACCAAGATCAACCATAAACAGTGGTTGTCAACCATGATCAACCATATGGTCAGTTAAAATATTTATGGTTATAATGGTTATATATGGTCAATCAAGATCAACCATTGTCAAGCATGGTTAACCATGATCTACCATAGTCAAACAGTCAACCAAAATCAACCATGGCCAACCAATGTCAACCATGGCCAACAAAGATCAACCATGGTTTACCAAGGTCAACTAGAATACACATGGTTAGAATGGTCAAGCATGGTCTCCAAGGTCAACCATGGTTGAATATTGTCAACCATGATCCACTTTGGTCAACCATGATCAAGGTCTCTATAGTTGAATATTGTCAACCATGCTCAACCATGGTCCACTATGGTTAACCATGATAAATGATGGTTGACCATGGTCGACCAATGTCAACCAAGATGTACATGGTTAAAATGGTCATATATGGTCAACTAAGGTCAACCACGATCAACCACAATTGGCCATCGTTCATCATGGTCAACCATGATTGATCTTAACGGTTAATCAAGATCTCTATGGTTAGAATTGTCAAACATGGTCAACCATCAAACATTGTCAACCAAGGTCTCTATGGTCAACCGTCGTCCACATGATTAACCATTAAGCTATGGTAAACCATGTTCAAACATGGTTGAATATGCTTAACCATTGTCAATGAGAATATTCCAACATCAACCATTGCAAACCATGCTTGAATATGATCTACCATGGTCAACCATGATCAACCATGCTCATCTTTTGTGAACCATAGTCAACCTAGAACATTTCGTGCTCTACTTACTCCTACTGGCCAACCATAATGATCAATCAAGCTCTCTATGTTTGAATATGGTCAATAATGGTCAGCCCCATCAACCATCTCAACCATATTTGTACCATCAACATTAACATTAATGTAAGCTTGACCATGGTCAACCTTGATCAACCTCATCAACTATGGTCAAAAAATCCACTCCACACAAGTTGGTTGTAACTGACACAATCACATTTACCATTGTGGTTGATATATGCCAATTGACAATGTTTTCCACCTTTTATTCAATAATTTACATATGAAAATGGCATTAATCAACATATATCAACCACATTCATAAATAAAATTGTGCTAATAATATGAACATCTATTACCGTTTCTTAAACTATTCCACTAGTTCAACAACCTGATTCCACCTGATACAAGTTAAGTGACTAATTAATTAGAAGTATTTATAAAGCAAACGATGTATCAAATGACAGTAAATCATTTTCATCCCTATCCTCAATTCTAGGTCCCCGAAGGACATGAAGGAATATCAATGCCAACGCAAATATATTATAGGTCCCATTACTAAGTATTCGTGTCAGAGATTTCCGAATTTTGGGTTGATAAAAGTACTGTTATTGCTTTGCAAAAAAGGAGAATCAATGTTAAGGGTATAACAGGTGAAACCAAATCATCTAAATAAATCATACGTGGATAGAAAATAAAATCCATGTCTTAGAATGGGACTTTGATCCACTGGTGGATAGAAAATAAAATCCATGTCTTAGAATGGGACTTTGATCCACTGGTTTCTGGAGCATTAAATCCAGAGTTATCTAAGCCCATGTGAATGGACATCGATCGGAAGCAGAAGATTAAAGATAATAGATAATTGCAGGGCCAAACTCAGTTGCTAACCAATATATAAAATTGCATTTCGATTTTCTTCATTATATATACAAAATTACTTCCATCACCAGTTCTTTTAGTAATATTTTTTATATTATATATATTTTAATATATTATATTATAATTACAATGAATTTTTTTTTTTTAATTGTTCAGTCTAGGTATTGTCTATTTTTTTCATCTCCACTTGACATATGTTGATCTATTTTGACTATTAAATAACATCTGTATTAAGTGACATTTATATTGTAATCCTTTTTTTTCATAGGCATACAATCAGGCAACACTCGCCTCCTTTCTGTGCAATGGCATGAGAAGGTAAAGTCTCATCGTCTCGAATAGATACACGTGCAGATAATGCGTTTCTTTCCGCTCCTCCATGTTGAAACAAAGTCCATCACCGGGTTTCACGGTAACTGATCTGTTAAAATGATAAGTGAGACTGGATATAGAGTTAAACTCTACCACAAACATCTTTCTTTGATGAATTCATGGTTCTCCATCGATGTTAAACAATCCATCACCAAAAACGCACTCTTGAAACCATCTATTGTTACAAATAATTTTCCCACCAGTATTAGCATTTAGATATTTGTATTTATCATTATTAACATTTCTGAATTTTTATTCATAGTAAAATACATTTAAAAAACAAAAAACATTCTGTCAAATGTCTGAATGAAAAATTAAATGCATATATAAATTGTGGACCCATCCAAATGTACACTTAGGCCAAATGCGTGTCTACATTATGTAGGGAGAGGTTCTTAAAAAAAACTCTGGGCTTGCATTCCAAAGGAGATCTATTTTTCGTCTAATGACATGTTTTTCAATTATGTTTAGTCTAGGGGGCAGAAACAATCATGCTTTTCACTTCACAGTGAATATTGTGAAAGCCATTCCTAACGTCATGTTATTATTTTTGATACATGTTTCGACTAATCTTTGTTTGTTGACTTTGTTCTCTGTCCATCAACCCAATATAATTGGTTCGCCTATACAGGACGGTTTCATGCTTTTTAAGCATATATCATGGATGGTTCTTATTTTTTAAGCATATCTGATGCTTATCGAAAATATTAAAATGTTATAAGTGACAGCTAAAAAGATTGCAAACATAAATTAAATATTTAAGTCGCTTGCCATAAATTCTACTGAGAGGTCAAATTAAACAATTTGTTTAACTGCAACACTTATTTCTTGTAACCAGTCTTGGATTGGTTGAAAATGAGATTATTATAGATACATAGATGAATTCAGAGAAAGATTAAAGTAGTGACACCCTTTTTATTACACAGCGTTGATATATATTTTATAAAGAATTTTTAGATGTTATAGAACTAGACTAATAGCTCATTATTTCCTTTTATAATAATTACCTTCAAAGTTAATTTTCAATTATTGCATATAAATATACAAAAAAAAATTAACCCTCAAAAATCTATATAGAATTCAAATTTCCACTAAAAACCAAATAAATTTAAAATTCCAAACCTAATCCCCTAATCCCTCATTATTGTATCTTCCTCTGTTTAAAGCCGCAACCGTCCTCACGGAATGTTTTCTCCACTGTCTGTGTACATTGGCTCCCACTAATGTGTCAATGTCAGTTTTACCATCTAATTGTTATTCGCATTAATGCGGAACGACCCTGTTACCATGGCATATTCCTGTGTTTCTTTCTTTACGGCAGTGAGAACGGCACATTTCCGACCATTTTATTTATTTTACAAGTAGTGTTAAAATTGGTGTAATCTTTTCTTTTATATTTATAATTAGTTATTAAAATTAGTGTACTCAAACTAATAGATGTTTGGAATTTATGTAATTTGTAAAAGTTAAATGTCTCATAACTTTAATTAATTTATATATTAAAAAAAAACATTTTTAATAATAAAAAGGTATGATCTTCATCCCAAAAATCTTTGTGTCTTTTAATTAAAACCTTGTACTTTCTCATATCTGAGGGTTTTTAACTCATTTTATAAAATGGTAGTCAAAAATATGTTTTTTTTTTTTAAATAACTGACTATTTATAAAAACTAAAATATATTATAAAATATTAAAAAGGGTCTAATTTTTATCTTTTCATGCTCTACAAAGTCCAAATCTATTTATTAACGTCGTCATTATTTTGAAGCAACGTAGAATCTTTTTAGGAGGTTTCATGAGGATCCACATTTGAGGGTTATGAGAGGGAAAAGGAGGAACCTTGGAGGATATTTTGGGGAGAGGTTTAGAGGAGGCATTGGGATTCAAGATTTGCAAGTAATTCAAAGTTGTTGCTTTTAACAAGAATTTTTTTTTGAGGGAGTGGAGACTTGGGTTTGCAACTTTAATTAGTCGTTGTAGAGAAGTCCTCCTAATTTGGAGCTTGGCCTTGATCGGGAGTGGTCTCAGAACCATCATTATCCTATAATGCAATGTGTTGATAGTCTCATTTATGTCTTGAAAATTGCATCCCTATTTTAGACAACACAATATCCAAAGGAAGCACCACCAATCCTCCAGACATGCTCTCTTTCGGTTCACGTTTGACAACGTCTGAAAATTTGCGTTTACCGCCATCTATGCCATCCATTCCTTTTGTCAAAGCATTCGATGATGCTGTTGAAGCATCCTATATATTTGAGAAAGATCATGGGGTTTTTCAGTTTGGGGATCGATGCCAAACTTCTGTCTTCTCTGAAGATCATGGACCAGTTTGTGATGGAGATCGTTTCATCGAGAAGGGAGGAATTGCGTATGGGAAAAAGTGGGATGTCTGGTAGTCGTGCAGATATACAAACTATTTTTATGAAATCTTTTGATCAAAATGGAATCTTGTATTTCGACACGTTCCTAACAGGAATTTGTCTGACCTTTATCCTTGCGGGTAGCGCCACAGATGTTGTGTCCACCAATCATCCATCACCGAAAACATCTCTAAATGCTCTCCTAAAACCAGGGCCCTTTGGAAAACTTGAAAACGTACTCCACATTTGTTGGATTTCTAGTAAGGATAGTGGTTTGCGGAAGGCGTTTGGTAATAAACGTTCTCATGCATCCGATTAGGATTTTTGAAATAGAATCGCGTAAATGGTTGAAATCTATAAACAAATCCCTGAGAATCCCTAGGTAAGGCCATTCTGCAGGGATTTCATTCTTTGCCTTTCTGCTGAGAAATAGAACATAGTACGTGAAAGCCAGGATGTTGACGATCAATATAACGAAGATACCCATGAAGGCCTCCAGAAGAAGCATCGAGAATGCAAGCAACCAATGAATTCCAGACATGCTTAACATCATGGATGCCTAACAACGGATATGTGCATTTATTGCAATTTTATATTTACACCTATCAAAGGGCTATGGATTTATTGGCATGTTGGAGGAATAAAAAAAGGGAACATGTTAGATGTTGCATCGAAGAAACGTGGACTACAACCTTTTAATATCAATTTATATTTATTTTCTTTCTCTATTTAAAAGATTATTTAAAAAAAAAAATGTTTTTTTATTCATTATAATTTTGGATTGAAAATATTTTGAAAGTGATTAAATTATTTTAGTGTAAATTTATTTTTCAAGATTTTTCAATTTAATAAGAGTTTTTATTTATAGATCTCTTAATCCCTGTTTAAAAAAAAAATAAAGAAATTAAGACTAGCATATATATATCTTAATTCTAGATATAATATGTCTCTAGAGGGATGAAAGTCTTATAGGTGCAAACCTTTTTTCAAATTTTCATCCATCTCAACACATGATAGATATAGATATAGGTTGGATCTATGTTGATTCTTACATGCCATGTTTCAACTCCATGTTGCGAATGAATTACATGTCTCACTCATATTGAGAAATACACCGTTGAAGCATTTTAAATACCTTGCATAAAGAGCCATCAAATCCCTAGAGATGCAAACCTTTAGTCAAATTTTAATCCCCCTTAATGCATGATAAATATGCACTTAATATGGATATATGCATGTTCTTAATATTTCACTGTCAACTGCATCTTGACCATGGAAAGAATCACATATCCCCCACATAGTGACTGACACACCATTTAAATATTTTAACTCTAACTTTATATATATATATATATGTATGGTGTTTAATATTTCGGTTAAGAAATATTGTAGTATTTTATTTATGACTGACATGAAAAATAATTTTATTATTAACAATACACATCTCACACATACTTGTATGTACAAAAGAACCTACGAATAAAAACATAAAATTTTTATGTTTAATTATTTTTTCTTTCAATGTATACATAAAGTTGATATAAAATTATTCCACTTAATATGGAAATTGAAATATCTTTCACATACCTGTCTGTAGAAAGCACCTCTAAATAAAAGCATGATTTTTTACTTTCAATTACTATTTCTTCCACTACATACATAAAGTTGATAGAAAATTATTTCACTTAAGATAGGAATTCCAATATCTTGTATATACAACACCAAGACCTAAACAATGGATTACAAATATATTCCACTAATTCCATCAACATATCCATATTTTCAGAGATTTTCCTTTCACCAATATCCCTTCCCTGCTATATTTCCTACTAGCAAGGATCTTGAATGCTTTAAAAAAGTGATCACCAAGAAAAATCCCCATAAAAAAGCCCTTGTGTCTTTGAATTCCTTTGGAGTTAAAAATATATTGAGTAATTTATTTTTAGAAAGTGTACACTATTTTATCATCAATCAGAGTATGTAAACTTTTTAAATGCAAACAATTTATGTCCAGCTACCAAAAATTCCTATTAAATTATACCTTATTTTATCCACACGTGTTGTAAATTAAGTTGTAGTTAAGTATTCAATACTCAAAGATTTGAACCCTTTATAAAAATACATCATTTGGTTATTTCATAACAAAATTCATTTAATAGATATTAGTTATGAAAATGAAACACGTCAAACCTCAATAATCAAAAGAAAAACGAATCATTCTTGGTATTGAACATGTACTTGAATGTTGATCATGTTATTGGGATGTGGTTTTCACCAAGTTATCTCTTGATATGATTTAGAGACTTCCTAATTCCATGAATCATTACTAAAAGAGATCTAATCTAACTTGAAAAAAGAAAATATTACTCATGTAATCAAATTATAGAATTAAATAAATACATATAAAATGAAATTAAAGGCCAAAATAATTATTTGAAGTGAGCTTAGTCTGCAAAGAACAAGGAAACAAATCAATGATAATAATATAAATTGCAAAGAACAAGAAAACAAATCAATGATAATAATATAAATTACATTTAAACATAGTACATCTAAAATAGTGAATGCCAATATATGTGAAAGGAAATATTAAGAAGTTTAATTCTACTCCATAATAAGTCCAGCATATTCTCCAAACATAGTACATCTAAAATAGTGAATGCCAATATATGTGAAAGGAAATATTAAGAAGTTTAATTCTATTTCATAACAAGGAGTCACTGCAGTGGCGGTAGTCCCTGCCGAGGTTTGCAAGGACAACACAAATGGATTGTATACTGTCCGATTTGAAATGGAACTGAAATAGTTCCGAGGTCTGCAAGGACAACACAAATGGATTGAATACTGTCTGATTTGAAATGGAACTGAAATAGTTCGTTCAATGTGTAATTCATTGCATATATTTAAGGAAGATTCTATCAAAATTTAACCTTTAAAAAAAATTCCATCAAAATTTAACCTTTTAAAAAGAAAATTAGTCATTCTTTTTTTTCAATTTAATTAATATATTTTAATATAAATGTATTTTTTATATTTAAAAACAAAAAAATTAGTCATTTTGTTTCCCAATTTAGTTAATTTATTTTAATATAAAATATAATTTTTATATTTTTAATATTTTTTAAATTAAAAGGAAAAACATTTTAATTTTTATAATAATAATAAAAATAATCGTCGGCGGCCGCGGTTCTCTCAGTGTAAGTCAATGTGTTTTAAAAGAAAAATACTTTAGCTTAACTGCAAGAGAGAAATTGTTATCCAT
>APFE031543133.1:0-10872 GCA_000404065.3 Pinus taeda
CAGGCAAGGTAGAGAGAACCTGCGTACCCAGAGATAAACATGTTTTTTAATGACTTTCTCTCTTTTTGAAGTTTGACATGGAGAGCAGAGGTATAAGGCTTGATAAGGAGGATAATATGACCATTGATGGAGCCATATTAACTGCAGATAGTCATGGTGACAAATTTCAGTGTAACAATGATAATGAAGATATTAAATAGACTTAGGAAATTATATTATAAAAACATCTTAAGGTGAATGGTTAAAGCATAGACATTGGACAAGTATATTTGTATACTTCTATTTTAAACTAAAAAAAATCCACGGCTAAAAGGAGTGGATTGATTGCACTAGTCATCCTTCTATAAATTTCAAACATATGCTGGGGTAAACAGATTGTAATTTGGGTAATTTTTCTAACTGCAAACAGGAACATACTTGTGTATTGACAGGGTGGTTACTAGGTCCCTAGAAGTGATGAATTTGAATTTTTCTTGGTTTTATATATAGTATTAGGTTTTTTCTCATGCTTTCTGTGAATGACACAGGTGAATTTTATCCTACACCCACTAGGTTATCGATATGTAATTTCGGTAATTTTGATTTCAAAAGATATTTTAAAGAAATGCAATGATTTCATTTGTGTATTCAATAAACACAAAATTCTAATGGAATCCTGCATTTGTGGTTTACCTATACAGATTCCATGGAGAAGTGTTAGTGGTGTGACATCAATTGTCCTCAAGTAGAGGCTTTAGTTTTACTCTTTTTGGAAGCAAATACTTTCTTCCAACATTTTTGAGTTCCATGAAAAATTTGAAAGTCCTAATAGTATTCAATTATGGGTTCAAGAGAGACATAGTATTTAATTATGGGTTAAAGAGATCCACATTGAATGATCTATCGACCTTATCTTCACTTAGTTTAAGACTATTCACTTGGAGAGCCTGCATGTGCCCCCACTTCAATAGCATAGTAAAGTCATGTAGGAATTAGAGAAGCTATCTTTAAGCTTTTAGTGTTGATTGGAAAAATGTCCGAGCATTAAGCTTCCAATAATGCTAGATTTTAACTTGGAGCACTTTTGTGATTTGGAGGAGATGCCCCCTCGTATTTGTGACACATCTTCAGTTGTGAATTGGACTATTACTAAGTGTCATTTCCTTTGAATGTTACCTGATGAATTGGGGAACCTCAACTCTTTAATAATGTTAAGGAAGGAAAGAAAGTACATTACGCCAAGTTCTCTTATGCTTTGCAAGTTTTTCTTGGATATCTACAACGTTTCGGGTAGGAAAGTACATTCTATTAATGAAAATATGTCTTGATAGAAAGGTCCAATTTCAAATTCTAATGCTTTCAAAAAACATTGTATAACTGTAATGTTTCTAAAAGGAAAGCATATTTTTTCAATTTAAGTATCATGATCCCATATTCCAACTTATTTTTAGTAACCCATTAGGGTTTGTAGCTTTGAATAAATCCATGTCTTTTGATAAGATCCTCTTCCAAATTAGAACGCAATTTCCTTTTGGCAATAACCACATACAATGTCTTGATTTTGTTATTGAGAAAATAGAGGTTGTGAAACAAGCTTGTGCCATACAAAGACTTGATTCATTGATTATGTATCAGTTATGGCTCTTGATGTAACAATGTCTTGATTTTGTTGCTTGAAAATAGAGGTTACGCTTTACTATTTCATAGAATTTCTTACAAACTTTCCATAAGAATTGATTTGTAATCTCAGTCACTGAGGGATGAAAATAATGACAAAGGTAATATTCCATGGTTTGAAGTTACCCTCTTACTAAATATTTAAATATCACCACAATTTAACTATTAGTTAAAGGAATTGTATTTGATTTTAAACAATTCATTGCTTGATTTATAGATTTTGATTTTTTCCCTTTTTTATTTTTTTCTCAGATTTGGTATGAGATATCTTCCAATATTTGGGTTCTCTAGTTTCCCCACCATAGCTATGAGGTTCAGATGCTATCATTAAATATTCTCAGAATGTTACAACTTTTCTAGTAAGTGTGCTTTGAAACATTGTTGTTGCTTTTCCATGGTGTTAATGCAAATAAGCACTACAACTGGTGCCATTATTTAGATTAAGTGCCGAAATCTAGGTGGTCTTGTAATGATGGAGTGATTGTTTTCTAGCTACTAAGGCCATATACATTTTTATCTCTTATGTTGTCCTAAGATATTCAAATTCAGAATAAGAATTGAGGTCTCATTTCCACTGTAGATTGTAGTCAGTTTCTTGAACATAATATATAGTAGATTATATTTACTAATCAACTGTGGATGTGATCCCTCGCAGGAAAGGAAATTCAAAATGACTTTGATTTCACATTGATTTTTTCCAAAACATTTCCACATAGGGAAGAGATTTCCAAAGTGACACTGATTTCACACTGATTTGTCAAAATGGAGGCAAGAGAAAAGGAAACTTTGTATTCAACAATGCTCTTAATTTCATATGTACATGCACAGAAATATTAGTAAAAAATATTGAAGGGTTGCCTAAGTAATATTTTCCATTCCACTACATTCTTTACAACTTGTAAATAAAGAACTCAGAACAATTTATTACACTACTTGCTATTCTTTATTAATTAGTGGTTAATATTTTGATATTGAACTGGCTAAGATTTTTCTTCCTTCTGTGGAATTGTGTGTTCTATAATGCTTCTTTTCCATTCACTATGTATAGCATATAAAGTGTGTCTAATGGAGTAGGAAGATTGGAAAGTCTTGTGATCCTTGAACTATGTTACAAGGTAGAAACCCAACAGGGCAGGGTAGGTGCATCCCCACAAAGGGGTCACAAATACCAAAGTTGGTATTGGCTAGTGCCTTGAGCTATAAAATTTCCTTTACCCTTGTATTAACAATGAATCCAGAGAGGATTCTAATATTATCTTTATAAGATTTATATCAGTTAAGATTGATGAATAAAATTCATGAGACATGAGCTAGGATGTCCTTGCAAGGAGGTTGTTGATTATTGGAAGCTATAATGGCCATTATGTCAGGCTAGGTGGTCGCACTCCCTTGATCATGAGCACGATTGTGATCATGATGGAAGACTTCATAGTCTAGATTGATTGTTTAGCAGTGATAATTAGTGGGCTCATTCACAAAAGCTTATATTTCACTAATCCTTTTTATAGAGTTGTCAGATTCAATTTCCAAAGGTTTTAATTACACTATAGAGTTGAGTTCTGAGAGAGTTGTGGTTCACAGTGTTAAGTATAGCAACTATGAAACTTGAATGAAGACAAGCATAGTAGATGTATCAGAATCTGTTATAAGCTTACCTGCATATTATAAGGGACTTGGTTGGCTTTTTTATAATTTTATAAACAAGTTCCATGTCGTAGAAATGTGAAAAAAACAGTGATATTGCCACCATGTGGCTCTTGTCATATATGGTTTTATACTTTTTCAAAAAATTCTCTAAGAGTTCACAATGCTAAGATTCACTAGGACCTTACAAAGTTTTATTATTTAGTGAAAGAATCGCCAAGATCTTACAAGATTTTACAATTGAGTAAAATATTCGCCATGTCTGCTGAGAGATTCGCCAAAAAATTATATATACATATTATATTATTGATAAAATCGCCTTCCATTTTTCCTATATAACATGGAAATTCGCCCATTTATTATACATATAAATTTAGGGGGGGTTCTTAAAATTTTCCCTAGTGAAAATGCTAGGTTAAGTAGGTAGGGTAGGTAGATGATGGTTGCAGAATAATATGTGGTGAATGATAAGTTTAAATGTGTAAATCTTTTACTTTCATCACAAGGCAAAAGCATGTATCATATGGAAGACACATCAAGCAAGAAAAGTAAAAAATAATTAACTTCTCTATTCATTTCCCCTAAATTTTCACTAATTTCCCCTAAGTGCCAAGGTATTTATCAAGTTATAGGGGCTCAGAGCATTTCTCTGACTATTGGAGGGACAGGACTCTCGACCCAATAATTTATGATATCTTAAGCACTTAAGCCCATTCATCAATAAACACACCCCTTCATAAGTCATTCATTCCCTTTATAAAGTTTTTCGTAAGTAAAATTCTATTTTACTTAGGGAAATTAAAATATTTTCCATAAAAAACCATCATTTTTCACTTGGCCTAAGCTTTAAACATACACATGAAAATGTTTTAGACATAGCGCTTTTTCCATTCATTTGGTCATATTAATTGCTAACTTATATTATTATATAGTTCCCCTATAAAGGTTACCCGCTCCTGTATTATTTTAACTATGTAAAAACCCTAAATTCTTATATATTCAGCCCCTCGGTTAAATATAACCATAATACATCAATAATTGGGATTAACTAGTTAATCTGTAACTAATTAAGAACCCCGATCCCGCCATTTTAAATAAGGATTAATTAACCCTCACGGTTAATTAATAACTTTTTCCACCAATCCCATCACTCCCGATGCGATTAAAAAACTTTAATCATGTCAGCCCCCCCCCATTAAACTCCTGTCACATCATCTCCCTGATAGCTATCTGATCAAGCCTCCCAGATCCGATAACTGTTGTGCATATCGCACAGCCCTCCGCGACCAAACGTTAGTGCGCGATCGCGAGTGGTTTTGCAAACAGTGCCCTCGCCATGCATCGCTCATCCTATGGAATCACACGACTCCCCCTAAATACCACCTCCCCTCCATTAGTGGTGTGATGGAAATCGCTTACCGCCTCTCGCTAAACAACAAAAAATTAGATCATTTGCCCACTGATGCCACCCGTCCAAATCCTGAAACCCGCCAAATTCTTGACTTTGTATAAAAACAAAATAAATCATTTTGTCGTTCTATCCTGTGAATGCATACATCCGTGCAAACTTAATGATGAGGTCAACTAGCTCATGCTCCCAGCCGCCAACCAACTTCAAAATTTGTAGTCGATGCCACTCAGAGTCCTCCATTCACACCCCGTGTATCTGCATTCTGTTGCCCGTCCCTAAAAGCAGGTATTTACCAATTCCCAACAAGAAACCCTCTGAATACTTACTTTCTCTGCTAATTAATTGAAAAAAACCCCAATTCACCATAATTTAGTTACCACACTTGAAATTCAAAGTTCCCCAGACCCTCTGTTTTCACCATTTTCCCCTAAAAATCCCAGTTTCCTATCTGAATCCATAAAAACCAGAATGGAAACCCCCATTGTCCTAACTATTGCACCTATTACTACCCCCCACTGTGACTTCACATTCATCTATCACCTTATCCTTTACTATTAGTCTGGTAAGTTTCCATTTTCTCTCAATAAACTTGATACCAAGGGTAACCCAAGGTCAGTCATTTTTTGGAATCCAGTCTTCCACAATTCTTTGGCTTGTCCTTATTCATATAATGAATTCAATGACCAGTTTGTCCACCTAGTGATAACCATGCTGACAGGAAATCCTCCTCCTAGGATTAGTGATGAAATCAAAAGGATCCTTCAGCTGTCCAAATAGTACAAGGTAGGTGACTGGTACTTGTACCAGAATCACATAGAGATCAGGGTATATGGTTGTGAGCTTCCTCCATTCAAGCTACCAAAATATGTTCCAATGAGGTTGTTTGCATTGGAGTATTATAGACAATTGATAAACTTAGATCAGATCCACTTTACCAAGGCCAAAAGGAAAGCACAGTTGAGAATCAAGGATCACCTAGGCCCATTTGTCTGCAACAGTAGAGAAGCAAGAAAATTAGCAGAAAGAATCCTAGAAAACCTGAAATTAAGTAAAAGTTTTAGTTGGAAATATGACCCACACAGTTTCATTTGTGATAGGAGAAAGAAAAATAGACTATCACCATATTTTCATCACAGAATCCTAGAAATGGAGCAATATGCTAATATAGATGAATGGAAAGAAGGAACTCTTGTAGAGATGGATAGTGATCAGGTCAATGTAGAAAATGTAATGAAAGACCTGTTTAGTCAATTTAGTGTTCCTAAATTGATGTCATTAATTGTCAACCCGGGGCTCGTAAGCTGATGAAGTGAAGGTGTACTATATGTACTTAAGCAACCTCTTAAAGCTTTTTGTCGTTTGGGGTGTTGTTTGTGGTTAATTTATCTTCCTAAGATGGAGTGATGTATTTATAAATAGATGAGTGATGGTGTGTGTAAGGTGAATTCTAGATGAGTGAAGGTGTGTGATTAGTGGTTTCTAACTACTTGCTGAAAAGGGAAACTTGAAGGAAATAAATGAATTAAAATGAACTGAAAGCAAAGAACCACTTTCTAATGGCATTAGACACCATTCATGCTGCTGCAAATAAAAGGTAAGAAAATCACTTAAAAGACCAATGATAATGTTTATCTCTTCCTAACTCTCTGCCTCTAACACATAGTACTGTGTAAGACACGATTAGGAAGTAGCTAAAGATAAGTCTAAGAAATGATAAAAAATGAGAAAAATCTACTTTAAAGACTAGTTATAATGTTTTGCTCTTTCTAACTCTCTGCCTCTAACACATAGTACTGTGTAAAGCACGATTAGAAAGTAGTTAAATATTAGTCTAAAAAGTACCCAAAGCCGGCTGCAAGTTATTAGTATTCTGATCTCTAAAAGATAGACAATTTATAATAAAGAGACCATTCATATGTTAGCAGATAGATTTGAGAAATAAAACTAAAAATCAGCTATGAAAATAAAGTAAAGGCAGCAACTTTGAATCTGTCAACTGAAACTACCACTAGATATAAAGAAAATACATAAACACACAAGCAATCCCGGGTTAAAAACCTGCAAAAGAACAATGCTGATCAGCTTAAAATAAAGGCTGGAAATGAAATAACATGAAAGTAAATTACGCTGTACATGTGTCAAGAAAGGGAAATGCTAAATGGAAATAAGGAAATGCTGAACATAAAATACTATACAAGGCTAACATGAACAGGGGCCCTCCATTCATATAACCTAAAGAAGACTCAAGGTATTGAAAACTTCAGAACAACACTGCTTCTATTACTCCATGTGCAGAAAATTACAGTCAAGAGTGCTAGAACAACACTATTAAAACAGAGTCTGGGAATGCACTAAAATTATAACAAGTTCATAAAACACAGCAATTAAAAAAGTTATATAAGCGTACGCAGACGCAAGTTTTTATAGGCATCTGAAAGATATCCTAATGCGTACAGCTAAAACTGAAAAATAACTAACTGTCATGCGTAATTAAGGTTCAAAACACGTCATAAGCCTGCATGGATGAGCTGGAGGTTCTGGTCGTTATGGGCATTGAATCCAGAGTTGGATTATGTCTCCCACAACCTGCGTAACACGGACAAGTCACCGTTTGGACTGACATGACCCAACAGCTTACGCATCACCGTTAAGCTGCCTTTGTTGACTGTAACTTGACCCTTGTTGACTGGAGGTGCAGATGACGTGGATGGCTGAACCAATAGCACAGGAACCTTGAGCACCTTGATTCCTAAGTGCCCATGTGGCTCATTTGGCAAAATGACACGTGGAACCTTGAGAACAACAAAAAGGCTGCGGAATCAGCAGATAGCTGCGGAATCGGCAGAGCGCTGCGGAATGCCTGTAAATATGTCAAAATCTAAACAAAACAGTCACACATTAGCAAAGCTCACTTGATCATGCTTAATGACATATAATGTAATGATCTGGGTGGTTTTACATTGAAAATGAGGCAAAAGAGAGAGGTAAGTGATGAAAAACAGTAGGTAATAGTGGATGATGAGGTGTAAGTTAGAGGCTCTACATACCCCCACTACGAGGGCATTGCATGTCCTCATGCAAAAACACTGCTTAATCAACCTGCTGTGATGCCTCTGCCAAGACATCTAATCTTCTCCTCTTCCTCCGTGTAGAGATATCAATTCTCGGTCTTTTCATCAGACATCTGAATCTCAAATTAATCAAATCTTTGTTTAGCCTCCTGCATCTTTTCTTGAACTTTTTGTTTTCCTTTTACAACAGACCCATATGAAGCATGGTGTTATCTTGGATCATCTTATCCACTTTAGATTTCTCTTTCAATTTTTCATTTTCTTGTATGATATGGCGATTTAGAACCTCAATCTCAAAAATTTCCTGTTTTAATGAGTGAACTTGTTGCTCCAAAGGTTGAACATTTCTTGGGCTAGCAGCTGCTTGCTCCAGCATCTCCAAATAATTATAAACTTTCTGCTGATTCGTGTCAACTTCAGGTGACTTCTTTGGACTCGGTTCATACTCATTCAGATCCATGTTCATGCTCAGGTTCATGCTCAGATTCATGCTCAGATTCAAGTTTATGTTCAAAAGTACTTTCCTCACGTGGAGAACTAGTCTCAACATACTCAGCGTGTGGAGGACTTGTAGCAACCTTTTCAGGTGTGCCCAAGTCAATAAAGGATGGCCCTTTGTTCTTTGTGGCCTTCATTTTTCCTTTTAATCTGTTGCTCCTTCTTACGGTGGTAGTGCTCTGTTTTTCTTTTTGTACCTTTTGCTTCTGTTTTTCCACCTTTTTGGAAAGGGAAGTAACATTGAGTTTGGCCATTCTTTGAGCTAAGGGCTGAGTGTCTTCTTCACTAGAGTTTGTAGGAGTGAGGTAAGTTTCCTGAGCTATAGATTTTCCTTTATTTTTCTTTTGCTTCTTCCTATTCTCCATTCTCTTTTGAGCAACTTCTTTGGCAAGTTCTGAAAGGGTTTCTGTGATGATCCCTTGGGCTGCTTGGTCAATATCTACAGCAGACTCAGGGTCAATTTCTTGTTCAGAATGATGTACATCAGTTTCTTCTTGAATCTGTTTTTGCACAGTTCCCTCTTGAACAACAGTTTCAGGGGTAGCCTCTTTTCTCTTTCTTCTACTCTTTTTGGGCACAGAGGTTTCTCCTGCTTCTTCAAAATGGTTTCTTACAAGAAATCTCTCCCAGGTATCTCTGTTTGCTTTCAATTGTTCCTCAACTAACATCTTAACAAGACCATGATGATACAGATGTGATTCAATATTTCCTGGGTTCCTTTGGACAATTGAACACAATTTTCTAAGACTTGAAAGTAGAAAATATGGAAGGTTAATATCTTCTCCTAAGAAATGCATCATGAATTTTGCATGGTAAACATACAAACTCCAAACCTTCCCTCACAAGTCAAGAATTTTTGCACTAATAAAAGTAAAGTTGTCCATTCTTCCTTAATATAAGTAACAGGAATCCCTTTTGTAAAGATGCTGGTATCCATACCTGGGTTCTTTAAGATTTGCTTCCACTGTTGACCTTGTACTAATCGGTTTTTAAACCATATTTCTCCAGTCTGTGGGAGTGACGTGGCTTGTGGTATGCTGCTCTCAGTGACTGTAAACTTTAGATCCCCCACCTCCACTTGATTGTCTTTGTCTCTGAAAGACAGTGCAAAGGCCTTCGTAACCTCTTTGTGGTAACCTCTGAACTTCTGGATGCATTGTAGCCAGTTTGCTTTTTGCAACGCTTCTTTAACCTGAGGGTATCCCTCCAAAAATTTTGAACCCTCTGGTTCTGCCCTTAAGAGTTTCCCCATTGGCTCTACGACTCTGTTCTAAAACACGGCTTCAATAGTGGCCTTAACACAGTGAATTCACGGCTCTGTTCTAGAACTTTGTGAAAAAGGAGGTTACACGGCTTCAGCAATAGCCTTAACATAGTAATTTACGGCCTTGACACAGTGGATTTACGGCCTTAACACAGAGGATTGACTCTTGCTATAGCCGTAACAGACTTTCACTGGTGATCAGAATTAGCGGAGAGGAATAAAACAGAGTATGGTTAATGGTGGCAGCGTAGTGAGCACAGTGTGAACAACATGGAAATGAAACAGCGTGAATGGAATGATATGAGCGTGGGAGAGTAGAAATGGCTAGGTTTATGAGTGTAGGAGGGTAGAAACGGCTAGGTTCTTAAGTTTCGGCATGGGTTTACACTTGGCTGCGGAATTATGTCACAGAGAGACGTAGTACAGTAGGCTACGTCACTTAGGTATGAAAGCCTTAATGAAAGAAGCAACCACAAGTGTATTTCAAAATCGTGGTAATCAAGGACTGATAACTTTGGGAGATACGTGGATGTATGGTCTTATGATAGGGAAAACCAGTAATCATTACATTTAGGGGCAAGAAGCATAACCTAGAAAACTTTGCAAAATGAGATAACCGTAAGTTTAAGATTTAGATCATACCTCAGATCCGCGCTTGGATTTCCTTTGATTTTTCCACTAACCCTTCATTGTTTTATTATTGTTGCATGACTCTTTTCCATTTATTTTTGATGACTTCTGAACTGTAAAAAAAAATTAAAAACAGACTGTGTTTTTCTTATGCAGGTGCAGAGGGCTGCGGAATGGCTCAATTGCTGCAGAATTGCCAAACAGCTGCGGAAACTGTAGTGGTAACCTCCGGCTGCACAAAAACAACTTTAGCTAAAAAAATGACTTTATTGATGGAATGGAATGTAGTGAACGGATGGATGGATGAAAAAAATGAAGTGGAGTGAAAATGAATGAAATGGTGGATGGAATGGTGGTAATGATGACAATGAGATGGAATAAGGAGAGAAAGAGAAAAAAAAATTCTTTTGGAAAATATGAGGTGTCAGGTGACCCTGATTTTCACCTTAGGTTTTCTGCATGAGACTGCCAATCAGAGATTGGTTTTCAGGCTCATACATTTTTTTTTTTTTTCTTTTTTTTTTCAAAAACCAAAGATTAGGCTGATGGAGGAGAATAATCCTTCTCCACCAACCTGATTGCAGAATCTTCTTTAAACAACATGACAAACTCTTCTTTTGAGAATGGCTTTTGGTAGATTTTCAAGCGATGGCCATTCACAATAAGAGGAGTATGAATTTCATCAATAGTTTTCACTC
>APFE031543142.1:0-79669 GCA_000404065.3 Pinus taeda
AAGATTCTCCTTCTTCAGGTGAAACTATTCTACTGCCACTAGGAGTGACAAGGATTTTTAATCCTTCGTGATAAGGCCGGACCTCTTCAGGAGGTTCACCTCGTAATCTACGGGCTTGCCTCAATAAATCGGCCACGAAAACAACTTCAGGAGACTCGCCCCGAAGTCTACGGGAGCGTCTCGGTGGTTCAGCCACAGCTAAAGATTTTTAACTACTACACACGAAATCAAAGTAAAATCTCAAGAAAAACACCTGAAGTCACTAAAGAACCAATCAATTTTGAAACACACGCCTAAAGAATCTAGGGCGTCAAACCAAACACACACAGTAGCTTCCGGACCAAAAACACTAGTTGGTGATGAAATCCAACCTCGTAGGATTCAGTACAGAAAAAGTGGGTGGAACAGTTACCCCGGCAACCTGCTTAATGAATAGACTGGACCAAGTTCCTCCACTTTAACCGTCTCGAGTGAAGTGAACCCCCCAGAAAATCCAATTGAGTCTAGCCGACGTCTGCTCCAGGTACAGTGGGATCTTCCCACCACCGTCACCTTGGGTAGAATCCTAAGATTATGGCCACTAAGGTTACCAACAGCAACAAATATACCTGGGGGAACAGTCTACACTCCAACAGCACGCAAGGGCAGAGGAACAAGCTCAATCCCCTTACCGGCTCCTTTGACAATGGTTAATCCAAGGTTTACCGATAAGTGATCCCCAGGCTCCTCTACAAGAGGTATACCGTTTGTAATGCGTACGTGTCTGGCGTTGTTCCCAACGAGAGAGGATTGATCCCCTCACTGGTTTGGACACGAGCTCGTGCTTCTCCTTTAAGAGGAGCTTTCCAGAATACAAATGTAACAATTGGATTTATTCTATCTCAAGATAAGCTAACTGTTTGTTTTAATAGTCTTGGAGAGTTAAGTACTCACCTACTCCAAGACACTAGCCTGATCTATATTGGTGCTTCAGAGCCCTAGAAATGTAAAAATTACTAGATAATTTTTAATTAAGCGCTGTGTTATTAAAGCTGTTATTACTCAAACGGGTAAATGGATATGAAACCAATGGTGTTATGACCCGACTCAACTGAATGCAATCGAATATGATAATGTAATCTTTTCAATTCGATGAATCCTAACTAAAGTAAGGAGATAGTTTCCATTCACTTCCAGCAATGCAAAACATTGATCACTAAGAGAAAATATAACAAATTCTCTAATGCATTAATTTCATCAAGATAAACTAATGCAAATCAATTTCAAAACCCTTTATTTTTTTATTTTTGGACAAATCAAAGAAAACTGATCTAAATCTACGATTGATTTTCAGAATGTAAACTATGCAATTGTAATCCATGCACAATTCACTTGAAAAGTATGCAAATGTAATCTATGCACATTTTTCATTCATATTCCGAAAAGGAGAATTCTAATTATGCAAATGTGATCTATGCAAGAGAATTCTCAAACACAAGATGATTCTAATGTAATCTAAGAACCAATCCAGTGCAAGTCGAGAAAATTGGGTGAGAGTTCCAAAGATCAAAAAATAAAAACACTCAAAGGCGATTAACACTCATACTCAATTTAGCCCCCCCCGGCGAATGAGGGGGAAATTTTTTTGCAAAAACAAGAGCAAAAAGATGCAAAATTGTGTAAAGACTGAGACAAACCTCCAAGTAATGACCAAAGGAAATCAAATTTAGAATTTCTCAAAAAAGAGACTCAAAACACCCAATGATGAAAGCTTAAACAGGAATACCAATGAAACTAGCCAAGATGAAAGCTTCTGACAGGTAACCAGTGGATCTGGGCAGTAAAAACAAATTAAAAATAAAATCTAAGAGGCAAAATGGAAAAAATTAAAATTTTCTAAGCTTTTGACAGGGGTACGCAGACAGCCTGTTAACACAGGTGCGTGTACGCTCTGTGCACAAAGTAAAAGTGCGTACAGGTACGCACTGTACTTAACACAGAGGGTGCGTACTACTCTCAAAAATCAAGAAAAAGAAAATCTAACTCGACTCTAAGCTATGCCACCCAAATTCACAGTTAATCAGTCAAAAACCAGAAACAAATTAGAGTTTCTCAAATCAAAGTATCAATCAAAGGAAAAATCATACCCAACAATGGATTCCCCAGCGGAGTCGCCAATTTGTCACACGGAATGAGTTATACTTGCGGATCCAACCTTCCTAGGAGTCTAAGACTCTCTAATGACAAACAAACCAAACAAGAGCTATCCTTCTCTAGATAAACATCATTTTACAAGAATTCAAATGTTTTCGATCTTACCTTAGGTCCAACGCTTGTTGTAGTAGTCCAGTCTTGTTGATCCAGATGAGCTCCTCCTTCACTTTCAGACCTGCATACACTAACAAGGCAAACGATTACATAGCATCTGAATATTCATTATAAAACAAAGCATATCTATCATACTGACCAAGGAATGCATGAAATAATTCATTAACAAATCATTGAGAAGAATGGACTTATTTGTATTAAATAATCAAAGGAACCATTACAACCTGAGCCTTGGTGTTGTGCAAGCTCCTCCCAGGGGCCAGCAAGAGATTTCCTCTACTTTGACAAGCTCACCCACTCCCACTATGGCAACAAGGAAGGATAGTGATCTCTCCTCACAAGTCAACAAATGGAAGTCCTAATTCCAGCAGCATTTAACCTTTAGAATGTTCAGCTTTCAACCTCTCCTCCTTTGGCCCAAGGCCTGTATTTATAGTATTCTAGAGGAAGTTATTCAGTTCCAACATCAATGGGATACTCCCTCTTTTGGATGGGGTAGCTCCTCTCTTGATGGGATAAGTTCCTTTATCATAGGAGGGCATGAACCATCTGGAGGCGCTCAATACACGTCAAACACTCTTCTAGAAGGCTCTAGAAGTGACCACAAGTAACTTTTTAGAGATGAAACTCGCGCCTTTTGACCTTTACAGGGGTACGCACCCAACCTTTAGCTTACAGAGCGTACAAGTACGCAGGTACACTGTGTTTTGAGTGCGTACACGCAGGCAAGGTAGAGAGAACCTGCGTACCCAGAGATAAACATGTTTTTAAGTGACTTTCTCTCTTTTTGAAGTTTGACATGAAGAGCAGAGGTATGAGGCTTGACAAGGAGGATAATATGACTATTGATGGAGCCATATTAACTGCAGATAGTCATGGTGACAAATTTCAGTGTAACAGTATCCCACCAACAATCTTCAAACATGAAAGTTAATAGAAATCCCTCGCATAAGACATCCCATTCACTCTCACCATGGCAGAGCTCCATCTCAGTATACCAATTCATGGGTATGACATCCAGGGTATGATAGAATAAATGCACCCATTCAGGCTATGGCTCTTCCAACTAGATCTTGATCCATTTTGCGAGGTATGTACGTGGATCATCCCGTCCATCATATTTTTCTACTAGCCATATCTGTGGTTTCCCAAATCGTAGGTGCATCATCCTTCTGCATCTGTGCTAGTCCTCAAAACTTCTCTGATGGGTACCCCACCACCTTGCGGGCATCATGCATAGTACCCATTTTAGAGCATCAAACCACTACTATTCTTGTACTGCTCTTTCAAATTTGTTCAGGAATTCATCCACCGCTGTCAACCCATCATATGTAGGTAGATCCCTTACCTCTTTTATCATGTAGCGTAGTGATCTAACCATCATGTTGCAATTAAGCATTGTTACTTCGTGCAAACGATTCTTCCAGCGCTCTATTTCTTTGTCTGAATCTGAAGTATAGGATCTTTCACGCTCCCATGAAATCCTACCATCTACAATTGGGTTCACCCAATCTTGTTCTCGTGCGGTTATCCTATAGATGAAATCGAGATCATCATCATTATTGTTGTTGCACACCGGTTCGGTGTATCACACTCCTTTGGCTGGATCTAACGAGACTACTACGCGTAGTGACTTTTTCTCAAAAAACATTTTGCGCTTCTTCAGATTTATGACTCCGTTCATATCGGTCGCCCAATTTATTCCTTGTAGCACGGGATAAGGATTGCTATCATCAACAATCTCTATTACTTAAAAATCTTCTTGCGCGTTCACACCTTCAATATCCATCATTACCCCTTGCAATCTTCCCATGGGCAAGATGTTTGGCTGGTTCGCCATTCACAACTACGTAGGAGACCATTGTAGTGTGCATCTGCCCATGTGTTCCCATGTTTGTTTTAGCAGTACATTTGCATCTGATCCGAGATCGAGGGTTACCTCATCCATTTCATACTCACCAATTTGTGCATTGAACTTCATTTACCTTCTTATGTGCAATGCATGCTTTCCAATTTTTTGGACCACGCGCGGTTCTCCTTACCCCACACACCTAGTGATAAGTTCCTATAGTCCTTTTACTACCTTGCTTTCATGTAGCAGTTTCATGCATGTCTCCAAAAAGGTAGTGAGCATTGAAGGATCCATCCCTAGTTCTAGTGGATCCTTACTACGTAAAGTGGAGGCCTCCGTGAAGCTCTTCTTAGCTTCCATGAATGTCTCCTTCCTGTGTTCTAAACGAAATTTGGGTTCCTTTGTAGGAGCCTTGCGAACCCACACACTTTCTTCTGACTACTTACCTTTGTCATTGTCAGTGGTCATACTGCTCCTCAGCACCATGTTTACATTGGGTCTTCTTTGCGCAACTCAGACCTCATCATATGCAAAATTTAAGTCGGAGGAGGCTGGAGTACCCCATTTTCTTGTCGCCTCGCTATCAATGTAGGGCAGTCTTCTACCTCATGATCAAACTAAGTATAGTACACACATGATGTCCTTATCGAGTTTGTACAATCGTGGGCATAGTGCCCTGGCCCTCTACAATTGTAACAAATTAGTTGTTCGCGATGCCTTCCTAGTCCCATTCCACCTCGACCTCATCCACGCCCTTGGAATCCAGCGTGTGCCATTCCTGTAATTAGGTTGAGGGCTCACATTTCGGTCTACACCCTATAAGCAGGAGTCTGATCCATCATTAGTTCGTAGCTTTTACAGGTGCATTCGTCATGGCCTACTGACCTACAGAAATTACAAAACAATTGCGGGGACATCTACGTATACTTCTACAATATATGAAAATGATCTATAGTGTGTTTTCCTCCTATCTAATATATCACGCACCACAAATTAGGCGATTTATTTGTTCCTACTTGTGCCTCAGGCCTTAATGACATCGTCCCTCCTCCTGCCAAGTAATTCACAAACATTGGATAGTGGTCCTTGTCATGCCCCTGGCCTTTGCATTTTATGCACCATGAGTGGATTTGTTGGACTCCCAGACTAGGATCTTGTATAGGGGTCTCATGCAATCTCATTGCCATCTCCAAATATTTGGCTTAGGTGGAAAGCTTTTTTTGTGAGAGCGCCATCCTTAAATGCGGTGTTAGTGACACTACAAACCATGCGGGGTGTTATCCATCTATCAAAGTCATGTTGGCTTTGCAAATCATACTCTTTAGTCTTTGGTCTAGATCCCGGGGGAATTGCCCAGGAGCATCACGATATCCTTAGACCTGATAATTGATTGTGTCTCCGACTTTGGCCTACTAAATTCCTTGTTTAGCACGGTTTGGGTTTCTGCGATTCCTGTGTCTGGATGGTCATTAGAATTCTTAATGTACCCTGTTAAGACACAATCCTGAAACATGCTTACCAGCATAGCCTTCTTGATATTGTCATCCATGAGTCCTTGTGCTTCCCATACTGCCCTTACCACGAACCAGAATTGGTACGGATCTTCATTCCCTACTCCTCTGAATACCGACAGTTTGATCGCACTTACCATACTGAACTGTGTTGGTGCTGGAGGTGGGGTGGGTGGAGATGGAGGTGAAGAGGTTGAGATAGGTGGTGGTGTATGTGGAGGTGGTAAGCGTAGAATTCACTGTCATATCATACTGACTACACTTCTCGGAGAAACTTTTGCAAGCTCTTCCTCGCTTTCCCGCAAGGGTGAAATTAAGGGACTGGTTTCTAATTCTTCATTACCCCCAATTTTGTAGATCTTCCCACTTCATGTAGTCCCAAACATTAACTCATTCACATAACCCACTTTTCACAAAATAGCATCTTAATCCAAGTGTTCAAAGATTTAATATACTTACCTTGCAGTCCCTTGAGGAAGTGTCGTTTCGGCTCACTATAGCTGACGATCGTATCTACCATGAACTCAGTGATAAATCCTCCTATAATTTTATTGAGCGAATGATCCACAACTCATGCAATATTATCTCCTGACGCTTCTAGTTTGCGCACTAATTCCGGAGTCCACACGATTGGTTTGTCGAGCCTACACCTTCCCTGACTATTTTCTAGCTTCGCGATCCACTCATACAGCTCAGAAGGAAAGGATGCAAATAAAATTTCATGGATTTCCATATATAAGTAGCGCTCGAACCACTGTTCCATAGATACTCGCGATTCCTATTTTGCTGTGTTGCAAACTCGTGAATCTTCTTGTCCAACCACCCTTCAATTTCTTTCTTGTTTGGATTCCAGTGACACGACATCAGACATCCCTTATACATATCCCAGTCCTGGCAACAGAACCATTTGTTGGCTTGTATGGGCCTAACCTAGGTTCAGAGATGATTTAGCCAAACAAATCCCGGTACTACTAGCCCTTTCGGCAACATTCCATGGAGCGCGGACTAAGGTCTCACCCGAAGTAGTATGGGAGGGTGCTAGAACCAAGTTTCCACACCCTAGAGATGTCTGATGGTTTTTTGGTGGTCTGCAGTTTGGCCCTCTGCGCATGTCGCTACCCGCATCTATTGGTCCCTTGCAACCTGGGATGCTGCCTTCGCACAACGCTGCTCGAGGTGCAATCCGTGTTATTATCAAAGTTCCTTACTGTTAACCTGATATTATCTGATTACTTAACTTATCCATATGAGCCTAATTACACTTAACAGTGTTCAATATTCATATAAGTGCACGCAATAAGCAAAACAACATAAATTCATATAAAGTAATACAAAAGCAGATACACAGTATTTGGAATCAAAATTTTCATTATTCTTCTTCTTCTTGGGTTACAGACTTCACTCCACCCTGCGCACTCAACTACAAAGGTCCGCGAACTCAACTGCGGACTCCACTAGGCCTTTGTGCACTCAGGTGGAGAGCCTCTTCCTACTATTACGTCCCAAGGCACTTAGACCTTTTCTCTATGCTCACTATCTTCTAGACTCCATTCATTTTCCTCTATCTCTAATTATTTTTACAACTTATAACATTTCTCTGTTTATGCAATCCCATGGTCCACAGGCCATGGGTAAGCCGACATTACATTACAGAACTTAGGGCGGACAACCCTATGACTCAACATACATTTCACGGTCTGCGCCTGCAATTCACAAATTTTTACACCATTATTTGACCAGAACTTGGGCTTTGAGCCCCAAAACATGCTGTGGGGGGATTCCATGCCTAACATATAGTATAATGCAACTGGCGATCAACATGAATTTCCAGTGTCAGGGTTGCGATGATGCTAAAATTAGGTTTTTTAGAGACCCTTTTCTCTAGGGAATGCTCATGGCATTTTTCATCAGTGTTGTAGGGAGGATCTGAGATGCATATTAGGATGGGTGCACTGCACGACTTCCAAGTTTCGGTCACTTCATGGTATAACAAAGGGAAGTGCAGGAGGCGTGACAAAATACTGTGTAACAGGGAGAGATGGGAGAGAGTGTATACGTTTGGGGTGAGATAGAGAGATAAAGAAGGAGAGATAGTGATAAAGTTAGAGGGTGAAGAGAGAGAGAGAGAGAGAAAGACAAAGAGATAAGTGGGAGAGACATAGGGAGACAAGAGAAAAAGGGAGAGGGAGGAAGAGAAGCAGAGGAAAGAGAGAGAGGGAGAGGAAGAGGGAGGGAGAGATTATGATTAATAAATTAGGATTAATACAATATTAAATTAAATATAATATTAATATATATTAATATATCATGATATATATTAACTCTCAATATATATGGGAGGGAAGGAAAAATACAAAGTGATACAGGAGGAGAGATAGAGGGAGTCAGACAAAGGGAGAGAAAGGGAGAGAGATGAAGGATGAGAGAGGACTTGAGAGACAGGAGGAGAGAGGGAGGGATAGAGAAATGGATTTGGAAGGAAAGAGAGGGAGGGAAGAAGAATCACATAGAGAGAGAAAAGTCAAGAGAGAGAGGGGGAGTGACAAGGGAGAGATGGATAGAGAGTGTATACGTTTGGGGCTGAGATAGAGAGATAAATAAGGAGAGGTAGAGAGAATAGGGGGGAGAAGGAGAGAGAGTGACATAGTTGGAGGGCGGAGAGATAGAGAGAGACAAAGACATAGATATAAGGGGCAGAGAGGAAGGAAGAGAGTTTGGACGTGAGAGAGAGAAGGAGAGAGGAGGGGAGAGAAAGAGGGAGGTAAGAAGAAAGAAACAAACAAAGAAATGTGGAGTGAGAGAGATGGAGTGATAAGGGAGCTTGAGAGAGAGGGATAAAAGAGAGCAAGAGGAAAGAGAGATAGAAGGGGGAGAGAGGGAGAGAAGGGGAATAAAGAGAGAGAGAGAGAGGAAGAGGGAGGGAGAGATAGATAAATATGGAGAAAGAGTGTGTATGTTTTAGGGATGATATAGAGAGACAAAAGAGAGATACAAGAGATATGTATATAGATAGAAGGTGAAGAGAGGGAAGAAGAGAGAGATAGAGAGAGGGAGAGATAGATAGATATGGAGGGATAAATCATGTGTGTTTTGGGGGAGGGGGTGAGATAAAGAGAGAAAGAAGGATAGAGGGATGGATATATAGATATAGATGGAGGGGGCAGAGAGGGAAGAATATTTCTTGCACTAGATGCATTGATTTCAATGTAGATGGTGATTTCTAATCCTATTTCATTGCTTGCATTGGAAGGAGATAAAATGAAGGACATGGGAGAGGAGGAATGGAGAGAGAGAAGGAGAGGAGTGTGAGAGAGGGAGAGAAGGGTAAGAGAGAGAGAGAGGGAGACACAAATATGGAGGGGGTAGAGAGGGGGAGAGAGAGAAGGAGAAAGGGAGGGAGATAATGAGAGAGAGAGAGAGAGAGAGAGAGAGAGAGAGAGAGAGAGAGAGAGAGATGGATTTAGAAGGGGAGAGAGGGAGGGAAGGAAAAATACATACAGAGATAAAATTGTAGTGAGAGAGGGGGGGATTGAAAAGGAAGAGATGGAGAGAGAGTGTGTATGTTTGGGGGTGAGATAGAGAGACAAAGAAGGAGAGGTGGACGGGGGAGAGAGGGAAGAAAATTTCTTGCACTAAATGCATTGAATTCAAGGTATATGGAAATTTCTAATCCTATTTGATTTCTTGCACTAGATGCATTAATTTCAGTGTAGATGTTGATTTCTAATGATATTTGATTGCTTGCACTAGATGCATTTATTTCATTGTATATGTTGATTTCTAATCCTATTTTATTGCTTTCACTAGATGCATTGATTTTAGTGTAGATGTTTTCTAATTCTATTGGATTAATTGTACTAGATACATTGATTTTAGTGTAGATGTCAATTTATAATTCTAGTTGATAGGTTGCACTATATAAATTGATTTCAGAGTAGATGGTGATTTCTAATTCCATTTGATTGCTTACATTATATGCATTGATTTCAGTGTAGATGGTCATTTCTAATTCTATTTTCTTTCTTCCACTAGATGAAGGATTTCGGTGTAGATTGTGATTTATAATCTTATTTTATTTCTTGCACTAGATGCGTTGGTTTTAGTGTAGATGGTTATTTCTAATCCTATTTGATTGCTTGCACTAGATGCATTGATTTTAGTGTAGATGTTGATTTTAATCGTATTTGATTGCTTGCACTAGATGAATTGATTTCTGTGTAGTTGCTGATTTCTAATCTTATTTTATTGCTTGCACTAGATGCATTGATTTTAGTGTCAATGTTGATTTCTAATATTATTTGATTTCTTGCATTATATTCATTAAATTCAATATAGATGTTTTCTAATCTTATTTAATTATGTGCATTAAATGCATTTATTTTAGTGTAGATGATGATTTCTGATTAGATGTAACTCAATGTATGATGGTACATTAACTTAAAGTGATTGGATAAAAAATGTGCATTGATTTCAGTGTAAGCACAAAAACATGAATGAAAATTTGCATTTATTTTGGTGTTATAGTAATTCAACCTATTAATATTGGAGAGAAAAAGAGACAAGATATGATGTTTACTACAATAGTTCGAGTTAAAGAGTTGAATGGTTTACAATATCAACTATCCTTTTAATATAATCGATATGAAAAGATGGAAAAACTAACAAATAATGTAAAGATTTTGTAAATCTGAACACTCATTAAAAGAAATCAAAATTACATTATTTTTTGACTTTTGCAAAACAAATTATAGATAAAAAATCATCATATTATTTTGAAGGAAATAAATTATTTGGAACATTAGCAATGAAACAAATGATTTTAAGAGTAATCTTGATGTAGTAAATTATTTAAACTACTCTTCAAAATATATTTAGTAATATCTGGAGGCACACTATTAGGAATTATTAATTGTCAAAAGTTGTGATACCTAAAATGAAATGAAATATATGTGCAATATCAATCCTCTTACAAACTACTGACAAGATTGTCTCCCTTCTTCATCACCAACTAATTACACACACATACAGAAATATAAAGCAACAATTGTAACATTCAAAAACATTACCACCCAAATCCAAACACATAAGCACAGATACCACTCAAAGCATCCAAGCGCAGATGTAAAAGCCATTCAAGGCAAGCAACAAAAAATAATTAAAGAAGAGAATGATATAGTCATGTCAAACAAAGAAAACATAACATAAATTTCAAAGTATGAAGTTTATCTAAAAATTATACATAATAATGATAATCTCAAAATTGTCATTATTGTGCTAAACTAGAACCAACCTAGATCCATCTAACTCTATATCTATCATGTGCCGAGAGGGATAAAATCCCTCGAGGTGCAAACCTTTTGTCAAATTCCACAATCTAAAATGAAAGTTTGCACCTCAAGACATTTGATCCCTCTTAGTGCATGATAGGTCCAAAGTTAGATGGATCTAGGCTGGTATAATATCAATGAAGTCTCACTAACACAACTAGTTAAGGATGGGCCTTGTTAGCAAGGCAACCCAAGATCGAACCTCACAGAGGTTATTGCGCCAGTGCTAGGGGGAGTAGAAATGATAAAATCTTGTCAGCTTAGGGTTGGTGTGGTCTAGGCTAGGTGCAATCTTTGGGTGATTTTTATGGCTTAGATGCCCTTGGGTCGAAATTTTTCAGGCCACAGATCAAGCTCGAATAAACACAAGATCACTTGATAGAAACAAAATTACAAGACCAAAATAATATTTTTTTTCTAAGTTTAATCTATTAATATGATACAAAAACGAATTACAGTGAGGCTCGACCTCAGAGGATCTGAGTATCATTCATCACACATTCAGAACATCTAGCTTTGACTGCCCCAACAGAGGGGAAACCAGTCCAAGAAAGCATAAGTCCAAAATAGGAAAAAGTAGCCCTTGTAGGGGTTTCCAGTTTGATAACCAAACAACAAAAAACATTTCGAAAACAAACTAACATAACCATCATTCCAACCAAGAAACAAACTAACATAACCATAACTGCCTAGTCAACAAGACGAAACATCCACCTAGCAATCTTGACACCTGGCTGTCAATTGTCCAAGGCTGGCTCTTCCATAATCGGACATGCCCACTTATTTGGATTGTCATCCTCGTCCAAAGTGCCATGACCAGGTGCTAGATGGTCTCCCTCTATGCTGCATGCACTCACACGCAATCCTGATGTGTCTCCACGCCGACTACCTAATGCCTGTGCCTTACTAAGCTTACCCTCCTCGACATCCTGACTTCCAGCCACTGCTTTATGAAGTAGGGTGGCTCTATCTTCATCTGCTCGGTGATCACCAGTGTTGCCTCAACTCTTTCTGCTTGGTTCTGCTCTGTTCGGCTCATCAGTGTGTTCAAACAGAGGAGCTGGCCGCTCAATTTCTTCCGTAAAAGTAATTGAAATAGTGGTTATGATTGCAGGGTGATCCAGGGAGCTATGAAATCAAAATTGTGTGGTATGCGGAATAGGATGCAGAGGTAGGAGGAAATTATCAGTGTGAACTGCTGCATCTCCTCTTCCTATGCCATGGAGCTAGGCATTTCCTCTTCTGCTGCGGGTGGTTGGGTAACGCCCAGTGAAATTAGGCGAATTAGGGTTATCGACTGAGGAAGCAAGGGAAACCGAGTCGGGGCTGGGCGTTGAAGGAGAGTGTGAGCTATTGCCTCTAGTGGCACCTCTCCTACTTTGCATATGGTGGTGGACCATGTTGGGGTTGAAAGTAGGGGTGGTAGCAACGGGGATGGTGGAGGAATTGACAGAGGAGAGATGTGGGAAATTGACAAAGGAAGTGTGGACCTGAGCTAGGTTGTAGAGGCGGGAGTGGGAATGGTAGAATCCATTGCCCAGGTTAATGCAACCTAACGACTAGCATCGACTACCTGTTACAGTGTAGACATTAGGCTCTCCAGTCTGCAGAGGACAAACATGATGAATCAAGGGGGGGGGGGAGGAATTATAGAGTAGTTTGTAGGCACCATTGTTATGTGTGAATTGGTTCTATCTCGGCCTATGCATTCATTAAATGGAACCTGCAAGGTGCATTGAATGCAATTCAGATTGGCATGGGAGAAGTTGCAGGGGGCCATGTGGCCAACCCATTCGCTGCCCTGTCGTCTTATCATGTTAATGACTTGGGTAGTCACCTGCATCCAGGTAAGATCAAAATAATATTATTACAGAGTTTAATATTAAATATTAATTAAAGTGAATGTGTTATTTATTATATAATATTAGATTAGGGAAATCATTATCCTTATCACCTTTAATGTCTTTTACCACTAGTAGAAAATGAGAAATTAGTGACTGGGTGACTAAAAATGTTAGTCACCACAACTTTTCCAACTGAAATACTACAGAAAATGAGCAATTTTAAGTGACCCAACTAAAAACAACTAACATAAATGACTAATTTAGTCACAGGTTGAAATATATGACTAGATAATAAGTAATACAACTAAAAATGACTAATGTGAATGACTAATGTAAACTAAATTGTGACTAACTTCTAATAGGGTATTTTTGAGCTACCTACAACTACTTGAAGTTTATTAATAACATTATTTGCCAAAAATAATGAGCTACCTAGGACTATTTGAGTTTATTAATAACAATATTCATAGAACTAGGTATATTTTCCACTTCCTTAAGGGTTAGTTTATATTCCCCTATGTGTAAACCTCATGTCCTCTTTCCCTCTTTATGTGAACATACTTGCTTAGGGAGGTCTTTTATACTCTCATGTGATGGATCCTCAAGACATTTTTCAAAATAAGGTTTTCTATAGTTTTTATTGATACCCTCAAGCCAAAATTATCACTCTCTAAACCTTCAACAATATTAAATATATAACTTTTATATGAAGTGACCTCCTTTTACTCAAATGAGCAAAAAACCTAACTCAATAGTGGCAACATAAAAAATTGGAAAATTGTTAAAATATAAAGTGGACCCATTAAAATTTAATTGACAAATTATTAATATCTAATCATTTAATTTTCCGCTACCCAATTGAAAAATTATTAAAATATAATCATTTAATTTTCTTCTACTCTTTTTCTAAGCTAGATGCTCTTCTTCTACACATAATCATGAATTAGATTCTGTTGTAGAAATTGGAAGGAACGTGTGGATCCTTCACTTGGGTTATAGATTGGGTTGTAGAATCCATTTTTTCATGATAGAAAAGGGTTCGAGATCTCAAGAGGAAAAGAAGCCAAGAAGGGTGATGTTAATAGTGGGGATATTTGTTCATCTATTGCTGTCATTGTCTCATATAATCAGTTCTAATAGTTGGGATCTATTTCTTATAGAGTAATTGCACAATTCGTCAGTTCTCATTCTCTTCTATAGTTTGTTAAGAGTTTGTGATATCTGCAATAGAGGAGAGGATTGCAATCGAGCCATTAATAGTAAGCCCTCGAGCTCTCTTTGATGAATTCACTATCAATTTTCCTACCTAGGTGAGGATTCAAGCTTTATCCCATTTAGGAGATTACTTGGAGGTGCCTCGTTTTCGTAATCCTGTGATGCATAAAATGTATGTTCATCCTAGTGGAGGGTTTTTTGTCACTGAGAGTGATATGGTCATGGATAATATAGTTGTGCAAACAAAAAAAATAGGGAAATAGATGTAGAGGCTTTATCACAGAGCTGGACCTAGGTTTAAGGTATGTTTTATCCCTAATGAAGTCAAGGATGTCATTATTAGATTTGGGGGCTTATGTCTTGGGCTTAATATTGTTATCAATGAGATTGTAGATGGTCTTTAGATTCAATATGGGGTAAGGGTGATCTGGATTTAAACAAGAACACAACAAATTACAGAGATAACCATAAATACATAGATGCAGCAAAAATAATACTTCATTTCATTAATGTAAAATACTGAAATATGCTTACAAACAGAGATGGAAATAAACCAGCTAGGGCACTGGTAGCTTGTCTGTGAGAAGAGAAGTGGCGGCTACATGCCTCTGAACTATGTTACAATGAGGCTCAAAGATCTATTTATTGTTGAGAAAAAATGGAAAACCCTAAACATCCAAAAACCTAACCCTAGAAGATGAAACGCGAAACTCTGGTCCCTGTTTGGGTAAATTGGTACATCAACTTCCCGAGGTCGTAACTTTGGCAAACGATATCCGTTTTACGCACATAATAGCTTGTTAGAAAGATCTATCTGAGGACTACAACTTTGGGAAGAGAAACAATAGTTTGTGACCCATGTTCCTCCTGGATTTCCCAAAAAAGGTCATTTAGAGCCTCAAAATGGCTCTGGAGGTTCAGGACCCGAAAAATTGCTAAAAATAGTAAATTTTGCTACAATTAAGGAAACCGAAACACTGAAAGAGACAGTTGTGGGGGTCCAAGTGGGATAGGTGGGTGGCAACCAACATCCACTTGGATCAAAGGGATATCAAGGGAATTAGGTCATATTATCATGGTTTCTATTCATTTGAACTTGGTGTTTTGAATCCCAAGTTGGTGCATAATTGGCACAGGAAAGGAGGGACAATGCTGGGGAGCTCCAGAGGGGGCTTTGATTTGCACAAGATATTTGATGCCATCGAAGCCCATGGTTTTAACTAGGTTTATATTATTGGTGGGGATAGAAACATGAGGGGAGTAGTCAACATATTTGAAGAGGTCAAGAGGAGGAAGCTTAGGGTCTCCATTGTTGGGGTTCCAGAGATTGTGGATAATGATTGTTGGGGTTCTCAAGAAAGCAAAGAACAAAAGCAATGCCAATTATGATTATTTGGCAAACTTTCTATGGTCAATATTTACAATCCAAGCAAATCTTCGTCTTTTGATATTGTTCTGATTCCTAATTTTTAAATCAAATTAGCACGATATAGCCTAACATTTGTATTTTCCAGCAAGAGAGCAAATGATTATGGGATTTTGTGGTTGCAACATACTGGATTTAAATTGTGACATATGTTGTTCTGTATAAAACCTACAAGCATGTTCTTCAACTTAGAGCAAGGGATAAAGCTTCATTGGAGTCTAAACCATAACAGTTTTCAATGCTCCTTGGAGACATTCCTCATGTACCAACTAGGAAAGCACACAAAGAACAATTGGACTCCATCTTCCATGGGTTGTACCCAAATTTTTTTGAAAGATCTTTGATTGTCACTAACATGTCACAAGTATTTGAAATTTCACTCTGATCTTTATCATAGTGCTCTTGCTAATATTTCTAATAAGGGACCACATATTCTTATTCTTTTCATAATTGGTAAGAATAGGTCCCTGATGCATTCCAGTAGTAGATGGTAGAATGGTAGACTTTAAAATAAGAAAATATAATATTTTCAATCATTAAAATTTTGAAATATATTTGATAGAAGTGTGACAATAAAGTGAAACAATTGAATTTGTTATTATTTGATTTCTAGAATATTCCAAAATTTATAATATAGATAAATATAAACATTTTATTGACACATAAACTTTGACTAGCTAGCTAAGTTGTGGATTCAAGTTGAATTTTACCCTAGCCATAACTCCATAAGTCATTTTTTAGTGTCATTTGATTTTGGTCTTCTGCTAGTTTTATGGAAGCTGCCAAGTTTGGTCAAATTCAATAGATATGGCCAAACATTCAAAGATATGTGTTAAATTTAAGTAGAGATAAAACCAATTTCATAAGAGAAAAATAAATAAATTAGAACAATATAATACACAAAAGTTTGCCTTGTAAATCCTTAATCCAATAAAAATCAGCTAATGAAATTTTGTTGGGCCAAAAACCGACCAATCTGACTAAGTTAGCTTTCATTGCTCACCTCTTTGGTTCATTGCAATGGAGTTTTTCCATGAATTTTAAAAACTTCATTACATGTAATCCACACACAAAAACTTGGACCCAAAACCACTACTTTTGACCTAACAAAGTTGAGTCTTTACCTAGTCAAAGTTTTAGTTAAAAATATGTATTGTATTCCTACAAAATCCATGGTTGAGGAGTTGCTCAAAAACATGTATCATCAATAATTATGTTTGAACTCATTCCCTATGCCCTGCTCTTGATGTGGTTGTCTAAATGGAGTCTATTGTATTCAATATTCAGTCAATCACACACCAACTGATAGAATGGGACACTCTATCCTTACTTAAGT
Organism: Pinus taeda; assembly: GCA_000404065.3. NCBI lineage: Eukaryota > Viridiplantae > Streptophyta > Pinopsida > Pinales > Pinaceae > Pinus > Pinus taeda. Next base: position 16,819 of record APFE031543142.1, read on the forward strand.
TCACCTAATATTTGCACCATCGTATCCATCCTAGCCACCTCTCCTTCAAGTATCGTGGTCCTTAGTTGGTGGTCACTTGGGACTACAAATATTGGATAAAAAATTATCAATTTTCTAAACATTTCAATATAATAAGCCTTAAGAAGAATGGGTGGCATTGGAAGCAATGACATTAACCACATAATACATGCTAGTTACATCCTCTACATCTTCCTTGGTCTGTGCATTATAGATTTATATTATTATTATTGATTTAAAGACCTTCTTTTTTATTATATTTATGTCACTAGAAGAACCCCCTTCCTTCAACTTGGGCATAACTAGAAATCTTTATGACTCATAACCAAGCACAAGATTGTGAAGTTTTTGATTAAAAAAACTGACATCTTAATATTCTTAGTGCCTATGTGATTTCAATTACAGCCGACTTTTGTTTAAGTAGACATTTTCATACATAAACTAATATAAAACCAACATAGATCCATCTTAACTCTAGGTATACTAAATGGGAATCAAATCTCTTGAGTTGCTAAGCTTTCTTCAAGTTTTGCACTCAAAAATATGTTTTTAAATCATTAATTTTGGATTCAATTCATGATTATCAATAGTTTGGAACTATGAAATCCCTTTTCATATTTACTCATAAGAAATTGAGAATTAACCTCTCTATCTTGAAAATTTGAACTTTTTATGGTGCTCGTTCAAAAAGAAACAAAATGAATTTTCTTATAGTCTTCCTTACTTTTAATCACATGCTTAGAACTCATAGCTTTTCCCTGACCAGTCTCATCTATAGAAACAATTATGTCCAAAACTTCCTTTGCACCTTTGAAAATGCCTTCAACAACACTTACTACTGAACCTAGAATTCAAGTAGCATTTCATGCCCAATATGCGATTGAATTATTAGAAGTCATTGAAGAGCTATTTTCTAAACATTACTCAAGTCTAGTTATCATTTCACAACACTAATAACATCTCTACTTGTAGCAAAATAGTGATAATGAATTATAGGATGGTTAGGGGTAATAACATGGGCATTCATATAATTTTCAACAAGCCATGGGATTCATTCCCTGACACCAACATATATTCCTCCCATGCCTTCTCTATGTGAAGAAAATATGCTCTGCACCTCATCAACAATCCTTGTTTAGCTACTAGAAGCTTCTCACATTGGGATTTTAATGATTGGAGTTTCTATTTTCTAAATGGACCTTTAAATTCTTTGTCAACAATAATAACAAATCATATTTGTAGCACTTTTATGCAACTAGCTCACAAAATATAAGAAAATATAGAGCAACGACTTTAAAATCAGCCTCTTTGAGGGGGAAATCTCCTTTACATTACACAAATGAACAATTATTGCATGATACAAATGAAAAAACCTCCTTTCTATATATAGGAGTCTAAGGGGTCACAATATAATCAAAGTTGACATAATAATAATAATATAAGGACATAATAATAACAATCGTGGGCTTCTATGGGGCATAATAATAAAAATATGGGGACAATATGGGCACAAAAATAACAATAAGGTCTACAATGACAATAGTAATGGGGTAATCACTAGTATTATAGAAACCTAACATGCCCCTCTCCTTCAAAAAAGTGTTGTCCTCAACGATTAAGTAGTTTTGGATGCTTCTATATAAAATTCTCATCCTCCCATGTGGAATCTTTAGTGGGTAATTTCTTCTACTTGATGAGATACTCCGAAATTGATCGATTTCATAGCTTTCGATTTCTTCTTTCTACAACTGCTTCAGGTTCCAATATGATTGTTCCTTCCTTGTCAAGTTATGGCAATATTGTTTGAAATAGGAGCTTGTCACCTATAACCTTATTTAAGCATGAAACATGGAAAATTGGGTGCACTTAGGTATCTGCAAGAAGCTTCAATTTGTATGCCATAGTACCAATATTTTGCAACACCTTGTACGAACCATATTACTTTGGTGATAATTTATTATCCTTATTAGCTTGCTTGAGGGACATTTGTTTATATGGTTTTATTCATAGGAACACCCAATCATCTACATCAAAACTTATTTCATTATGATGTTGATATGGCTATTGTTTCATTCTATTCTACGCCAAAGTGAGGTTATCCTTTAAGAGTTGGAGAACTTGTTGTTGATGCTTGATGTGATCATCCACTACATGAACCTTAGAATTTTCTCTTAAATATGATGTGATGGATGGTGGATGATATCCATAAAGTGCCATAAATAGGGTCATTTTTGTTGTAGTATAGAAGGAAGTGTTATACCACCATTTAGCTAGAGACAACCATTTGACCCATTGTATATGTTTATCAGATACAAAGCAACGAAGATATCCTTCTAAAAATTTGATTACTATCTTATTTTTCCCATCAGATTGAGGATGATAAGATGAGCTATGAGCTAACTAAGTACCAAGAAAATAAAATAATTTAGTCCAAAAATTTCTAGTGAAAATGGGATCTCTGTTTCTTACAATAATCTTTGGGTTTCCATGTAGCTTTGGAATTGTTTCCATAAATGCAGTAGAAACTGTACAAGCTATAAATGGATGAGATAATTCACAAAATAATGCATACTTGGTAAGTTTGTCAACTACCACCATGATGACACTCTTTCCTCCGGACTTGGGTAAACCTCTGATAAAATCCATTGAAACCTCCTCCCAATGTTGGCTTGGAATGGATAAAGGTAGTAATAGACCTGGGGTCTTAATTGTTTCAACTTTATTTTTTTGGCAAACCAAATATTCTACCACAAACTTTTGAATATCTGATTTAAGGCCATCCCAAAAAAATTCCTTGTTAACCATATGGTAAGTTTTTAGAAATGCTGACTTCCCCCCTAAGGGAGAGGTGTGCAATTCCATAAGAATATTTTGTTTGAGTTGGGAATTCTTACATAGGTATAAGTGATATTTGTACCATAACAAGTCATTTTTCTAGCTAAATGTATCAGATGTAATGAGATCTTGTTGTAACTTTTGAATGAGTGCCCACACTTCCTCGTCTTTCTTTCATTCATCCATTGCTTTTTTTTATCCAATCGGGTTGAATAATAGAAATGGAACAAAGAAATGCTTCCACATCTTCATCCTTTCTTGAGAGTGCATCTACCACAACATTTTGCTTCCCTTTTTTGTAGATGATTTCAAAGTCATAACCCAAAATCTTTGTGACCCATTTTTGCTTCTCTTTTGAAGATAATCTTTGTTCTAAAAAGTATTTAAGACTATCATGATTCGTTTTTACCTTGAAGTGTCCTCCCATTAGGTAGTGTCACCATTTCTTAAGTGCACATAGTATTGCCAACATTTCCTTCTCACAAATAGCTTTGTGTAAATACTTTCCTTTGATTGGATGACTTTCGAAAGCAATGAGTCTTTCTTCTTGCACTAAAACAACACCAATTCCATCTTTTGAGGCATCATATCCACAATAAATGTTTTTGTGAAGTCCATCATAGCTACGAATGGTGCTTAGCACATTGCCTCTTTAATATGTTCAAATGCCTTCGTTGCTTCTAGAGTCCACTAAAATGCATCTTTATTCAATAATGTTGTTAGAGGTGTTTCTATTATCCCATAATTCTTATCAAACTTGTGATAATACCCTGTCAATGCGAGAAATCCTTGTAGATGCTTTATGGATGTGGGTATTTTTCATTCCTTAATGGATTTAATTTTTCTAGGATCTACCTTAACACCTTCATGAGATACAACATGACCAACATCTAGCATTTCTACAACATATGTTCAATTTCACTCTTTTGGAATAGGGATATCTGTAAGGCCTGATGTTTGGAGAAACACTTATTGGAATCAAATGAATAGCATGATCATGATCACGAATAGGTGGGAGGCATTTGGGAGTCTCAAATAAATTGGAATGATTGTCCAATACTTTTTGGAGAATTGGAGAAATAGATGATTTTGATCTAGGAACTTTTAGCGCACATAATTGTGAAATTGTGCCTCGTTGTTATTTCTTTAAAATCTTTGTCATTCTATTTGAGCTGATTATATTTCTTGGTTTCCCCATGATACCCCTTAATTCAACTTCCTTTCCTTCTGAAACAAATTTCATGAAAAGTTCTTGAAAATTAAAAGCTATTGTACCCAAGGATTGTAGCGATTTGACTCCTAGTACATCAACACCACCCATTGGAATGGAAATCATTGGGCTGTTCAATACATATTCTCCCATGGATAGCTTGATATTACAGTATTTTCCAGAGAAATTTATGGTTCCTCCACTTGCAACCATCACTTGACACTTTGGTGATGGATATAGGAAAGAATTCAATTCCTTAGCTATCTTACAATGAATAAAATTATGGGTATTGCCTAAATCAATCAATATTATTAACTTTTTATTCTTGATATGTCCTTTTGTCTTGATAGTTTGAGGAGTGGTAATTTCGGCCAATGCATTACAAGATATGGTCAAATTCATTTCTTCTTTCTCTAGGGTTTGTTCCTGGTGTATATCCTCTTATTTTGATATTTCTTGTTCCTTTTCTTCCTCCTCTTCAAAATCTATGTAAAATAATTTCTTCTTAGAAAACTTGTGACCTTTCATGTATTTTCTATCACAACTGTAACAAAGCCCTTTTTCTCCTTTTCCTTCTAATTGTTGTGCTGTTAGCCTTGTAGGTTGTGGAAGGCTAGGGGAAACAACACTTCCATCTTTATAGTTGTGAGTGGTAGGCTTCCTTGTTGCCATAATTTTTCTTTCTATTTTTCTTTTTAACTTGAATGCCTTCTCCAATGAATCAGGTTCCCAAAGGTGAACCTCATGTTGGATGTTATCCTTTAAAGTCCCTATCAACACATAAATCCTATGCTCATATGGAATATATCTTACCATTATATTCAATTTTTTGAAGTCCTCAATGTGTTCCATCATTGAACTCTTTTGTTTGAGACTTAACAGTTGGCTAAAAAAGGTGTTTCTTTTTGTATCCTCATAATGTGCTATCATTTCTTTCATAAAAATTTCCCAAGTGACAATGTGTTTATGAGAGCAAAGTCATCGATACCATAAAAACTAATTTGGTTCAAAATATAAATTTGCAATGCGTACCTTTTATTTATTCTGCACATTATGGAGATCAAAATATTGCTCCATTTGTAGTATCCATGTTACGGAACCTTGCCATCAAACTTCCTCATACCTATCTTTCGAACATGGCGGGTCTTCAATCCAACATTAGAGTCTATGAAATCATGATTAGCATTTCTTTTGTTCTCATCATGAGTTTCATGTACTACCCTTTTTCCATTAGTAAGCATTTCTTGTAGCAACTTTGTCAAATCTGTCTTCAAATCTTCCATGTTGTCTTTAAGTTTTTCTTCTATACCATCCATCTTAGCTTCCACATCATTCATCTTAGCTTCCATGTCATTCATATTAGCTTCCACACCTTTCTTTAAACCATCCATGTTAGCTCCTGTTACTCTTTGTGAGAGTGAATTTTGTTGCACTCGGTCTTGTAATTTTGATATATAATGTTGCATTTCTTCCTCTTCTTCATGAGTCATGCTAGAGATTTCAGGTTGCTTACTAGGCGTTTCCATTTTCTTTCTCTGGGGCATCAATTAATCATAATAATTCTTCACTATGCCCTTTGGATTCCTTCAAACCAATTTTTCAACCAAAATTACGCAAAATTAAAAAACAAAAACTACACACCTTTTTTTCTCTTTGTAGGAGCTCGATATTGAATATGTTGGGTCTCTGTAATTCCGTATCTCCAATATCTAAAATTGCATCTTGTGGTAGTGCTGTGTGTCCTATTTCCAACCCCACAAGTTTGATCAATATTGGATTGTCCAAGGAAGAGTTATGCCAAATCTACCACGATGACTTGATTCTAGACTAGTTCGGTAGAGCGAACTTGTATGAAGTGTCACATGTCATTGTTTAGACTGTAGAACCTAATACCGATATAAATAAAACTACTGGCTGTCCTCTTTCTATAAATTTGTATGCAATTTCAATCTGGTGCTCAAAGAGAAAGTTATGACGATGTTCCCTAGGTCACTTGTTTGAGATATAATTAGGGAGCCTGCAAAAATCATAACTTCCTTGGATCCTATCTCTGAAAATATAGCGAGGAAAGATTTGATCTTCAGACCCGAGGTTCATCGCAATTCAGGGCCAAATGGGTTTTAATTTTTGCTTCTTCAATTTCGTAGAAAACAATTTATAGCGAAAATTCCATGATGACCTGCTTGGAGCAGAAAAACCCTAGAATCCAAAGCTCTGATACCAATTGTTATGCAACCAACCCACAAAATAGAAGAAAAGATAGAGAAACAACTTCAAAATAAACCTCTTTGAGGGGGAAACCTACTTTATATTACACAAATGAACAATTCTTGCATGATACAAATGACATAACCTCCTTTCTACATATAGGAGTCTAAGGGGTCACAATATAATCAAATCCGACATAAAAACAATAATATAAGGGCAGAACGATAACAATAGTGGGCTTCTATGGGGCATAATAATAACAAAATGGGGACAATATGGGCACAACAATAAAAATAAGGTCTAAAATGACAATAGTAATGGGGGAATCACTAGTATTATAAGGACCTAACAAACATCCCATCCCAGGCTGAAATCAGAACTACTCCATAGAGGTAAAATACTAAGTTTAGAAGAATACACATCTTCATCATTGTACTATTGTCAAGGCTATCTCAAATTTCATATTTAACAATGCCTTGAACAAAACTTGCTACTAAACCTAGAATTCAAGTGACATTTCATGCCCAATTTGCTCTTGGATTATTAGAAGTCATTAAAGAGCTATTTTCTGAACATTACTCAAGTCTAGTTAACATTTCACAACACTAACAACATCTCTACTTGTAGAAAAATTGTGATAATGAATTACAGGATGGGTAGGGGTAATAGCATGGCCATTCATATAATTTTCAACAAGCCACAAGATTCAATTCCTAACACCAACAAATCTTCCTTCCATGCCTACTCTATGTGAAAATAACATGCTTTGTGCCTCATCAACCATCCTTGTTTAGTTGCTAGAAGCTTCTCAAATTGGTATTTTAATGATGGGAGTTTATTTTTTCTAAATGGACCTTTGAATTCTTTGTCAATAGGAATAACCAATTGTATTTGTAGCACCACCTCCCAGGATAAAATCATAACTACTCCATAGAGATGGAATACCAAGCTCAGAAGAATATGCATCTTCATCATTGTACTATTGGAAAGACTATCTCAAATTGCACATTTGAAAATGCCTTGAACACCAATTGCTAGTAAATCCAGAATTAAATTAGCATTTCATGCCCAATCTTATATTGCATTATTAGAAGTCATTGAAGAGCTATTTTATGAACATTACTCAATTCTAGCTAAAATTTCACAACACTAACAACATATCTACTTGTAGCAAAATAGTGATAATGAATGACATGATGGCTAGGGGTAATAACATGGTCATTCATATAATTTTCAACAAGCCACGCAATTCAATCCCTGGCACGAACAAATTTTCCTCCCATGCCTTCTCTACATGAAGACAACCTGCTTTTCACCTCATAAACCATCCTTGTTTAGCTTCTATAAGCTTCTCACATTGGCATTTTAATGATGGGAGTTTAATTTTTCTAGATGGACCTTTGAATTCTTTGTCAAAAAGAATAACCAATCATATTTGTAGCACCACCTCCTAGGCTGAAACATCAAAACTAATCCATATAGATGAAATACCAAGTTCAGAAGAATACACATCTTCATCATTGTACTGTTGTCAAGACTATCACAAATTGCACATTTGCCAATGCCTTGAACAACACCTGGTACTGAACCTAAAATTCAAGTACAATTTCATGCCCAATATGGTATTTCATTATTAGAAGTCATTGGATAGCTTTTATGAGCATTACTCAAGTCTAGTTAACATTTCACAACATTAACAACATCTCTACTTGTAGAAAAATAGTGATAATGAATGACAGAATGGCTATGGGTAATAGCATGGCCATTCATGTAATTGTCAACAAGCCATAGGTGTCAATCCCTGACACCAATAGATCTTCCTCCCATGGCTTCTCTACGTGAAGGAAGCATGCTCCACACCTCATCAACCGTCCTTGTTTAGCTGCACCCCATCAACCATACTTTGTTTCTAATTTCTATTTTTCATCATTGGTGTTTATTTGATTAAAGGCCATGTTGTTTTGACATTCTTGTTCAATTTAGTAATTTTCAAATTAGATACTTTTGACTAAAAATATCTTAAATTACTTGACATGGTACTTGGAGGGATTTCTTCACTAGCACTTCTTCTTTCTCTCTACTACTTTGTTCATCAAAGTCATAGTTGGTCAGCTTGTACTTGCAGCTATGCGTCATCTAAACCTTCCGGTTTTTGGAGACATTTTATCTTTGCAGAGATATAAGAAACTACCAGAAACTTTGATGAGTCACAAATTCTTGGTGTTGGTCATTTTGGGAAAATTTATGAAGGAGAGATTGATGATGGTGGTGTGAAGGTGGAAATTAAGAGAGGAAACCCACTAGAAGAATAAGGTATCCATGGATTCCAAACAATAATAGAGATGCTTTATAAGCTCAGGAATCACCATTTGTTGTCTTTGATTCGTTACTAGGAAGAAAATTGTGAGATGATTTTAGTTTATGATTACATGGCCAAGGGACCATTGTGAGGACACTTCTATGGAAACAACAATTAGACTCGTTTGTCATGGAAGTAAATATTATAAATATGTATTGGGGATGATCGAGTTATTCATTATCTTCACACAGCTACTTCTCATACCATCATACATTGGGATGTCAAGACCCCAAATATACTTCTTGATGAAAAATTAGTTTCAAAAGTTTCAAATTTTGGATTATAAAAAAAGGGACCAACTCTCGACCATACTCATGTTTGCATTGTGGTCAAAGGTAGCTTTGGATACCTAGACCCATAATAAATTGTAGGCAGTAGCTCACTAAAAATCCATATTTTTATTCATTTGGTGTTGTGTTGTGCGTTGGACCTACTATTAATCCTTCTCTTCCTAGAGAATAGGTAAGCATTGTTGAATGGGCACTGCATTACCAAAGAAAGGGAATTTTGGAACAAATTATAGATTGTTATTTGAAAGGTAAAATAAATCCCCGGTACCTTAAGAAGTATGGGGAAGAAACTAAAAGGTGTCTTGCGAAGAAAGGGGTTGAAAGGCCAGCTATGGGAGATGTGATTTAGAACCTAGAATTTTCTTTATAGCTCCACGAAACTGCAATAGAGAATAAACTGGTTGATGACAGCAGGGGACCTTGTTACAAATTGTGTGAGTAGAAACCATTACTTCAAAATGCCCAAAAAAAATCATTGAAATAAATTCAGCAAGGGAAACAAAATAAATTAAATGGGTCATTACAAAATGACAATCTCCAACTAGTGTAAAGTAACAATATGAATAGAAATTTAGTTCGAGAAGTAGGGAAAAATATCTTTGTGGTTAATTGTTATGGACCATATGAAAAAAGGAAACCTTTTTGGGAGGACTTATTCACTTTGAGTTGTATCAAGAGTAAGAGGCTTATCATTGGGGGAGAATTAAATTTTACTCTAATTACATCACGGCAAAATTCTTCATGTAGAATATAGAAATAGGTTTTGTGGACGTGGAACCTATAAAAATTGTACCTACTTGCACAAAAAATAGAATAGGTGAAATTGGATTATCGACAAGGCTTGATATATCCTCAAAGTATACAAATTTACTAATGGAATCACATAGGACTAGATTCTGGGTGGAAAATGGAGGTGGCTCAAACCATCGTCCCATTCTAACACAAATAGAGAATCAAGACTTGAAACAAGGAAGTATTTTAAAATTTAAGCCTACTTGGATAGAAGATGACAAATGTTCAAAATTGGTAAAAGATGGAGGGGTTGGGTTAGATGAAACTTCAAGGGATTCAGTGAGCTATAAGTTTGTAGAAACATTAACTAAATTCAAGAATTTGGTTAAGGACGTAAAAGAGCTCAAACATAGATAATATAAATGTTTGAGAAGAATGTGGATGTAGTTTTCAATAAAGAGAAAAAAATAAACTTAACAAAATTTAAAAGTTCTAAGAAAAAGTTGCTAGATTAGAGAGAAGCATAAAGGAGAATGAAGGGTGGAGCAATCTAGTTGATTAAAAGGAGAATGAAAACACAATTCTTTCATAACTAGTCAAAGTGAAAATATAAAACAAATGGAGAATCCAGATGGAAGTTAAGCTAGAGAGTTTCATGAAATAGCTCATACGGGTGTCTCTTATTTTCACTCTATATATACAAAGTGCCAAATGGTTCTAGAATTGTTGAAATTTTGAAGCTCATTGCTATTTTCTAGGGTTTGCAGCTAAGGAAGAAAAAAAAACACTAATGGAAGAAGTCTCAAAGGAGGAGTTAGAGACTATTTTAACATCTTTCAAAAGAAAGAAAAGCCCTAGACAAGAGGGTTGGCCACTAGAATTCCTTAATGGGTTCTATGACTTATTGGAAGAGGATCTTATTAGGGTAATTGAAAAGTCAAGGAGTATAGGAAAGTTATAAAAGTTTCCAATAATACCTTTTTCAGATCTTATAATGGAAATGGATAAGCTAACAAATATTGAAGAGATCGAATATATCTGGTTAGGAAACTATATCTATAAAAATATGTCAAAACTATTAGAAGTACGTTCAACAAAATTAATTCAGAGGCTATCTGTCCAAAACGGTTTGTGTTTATGGTTGGAAGATAGATACATGATGTTATCTGAGCAGCTCGAGAATCAACAATAGTCATCAAGTTCGATATCTCAAAAGATGATAGGGAAAGACTCCAAGTTGGTTCTATATCAGACTAATGTTTTTGCATATCAGTTTCAGTCTTCCTAATTTTAAAAGAAATCACAAGTTTCTTTACTTCAACTTCTTTCACAATTATAATTGATGTCTTAACATCCAAGTCTCACCATCAGTCATGACAATAAGAAATGATTTTGGACACGATGAATTATAGAACTCTTCAACTCAAAAGTGGGTTAGGATTTTCAATTTTTCCTACATCGGAGAAAAATCAATGAGTAACACTAAGTTTTCTTTTGAATATTTATAAAATCATTTCAGAGATTCTAAATGGACTTTGCATGTGCTAATCTTGCTTCCTTTGGTAATTGAATTTGCATGTAGCACTTTCATATTTCTATATTGGTTGTAGTACATGAAGAGAACACGTTGCACAAAACATGGCAACAATAGTAAGATAATTGAAAATTTTCATTGATTTATCAAATATCTTATTTAATGTCATATTCATGGTGTCTAAAGTGGGTCTTGTTAATCTTCAAATCCTTCAATGGGATAAATAGTTGTAAAGGTTCGTTTGCATTTTTTGTGAATGTTCTATGTGAACTACTATATTTAGCTTCCTTTATTGCACATATTTATCATGATACTTGACATAATGTTTCCAAGATCTCAAAATGGTTTCTTAGGGGGAAAGTCATTTGTTGGTAGTAATTTATGAAAGGAATTAGATAATTTTGCAAAACATCAAAATTGCATGTGATTGAAGAATTCAATAATTTTGATGGAGAGTATTCTTCGTTATATAGAATTTATGCTAATATGATAAAAGCATGAATATCTAATCCAACTCTAGTTGTATCGAATTTTCTTCTGCTATTTACCAAAATAAAGAAGGTTCTTTCACAGTTCTAGAATGGTACTTGGGTTTTTACGATATTAATAGTTAATAATCAATAATGTTTGCTATTTAAAATCAATGTGAGATTATTGCAAGTTACATCACAATCCATGTTATCATTCACATATATATAAAGAATATATACATTTAATGGAGACTTTGAAGGAAACGTTTGGCTAGCATTGCCATCACACTATCTTGACTTTAATTGCTAGTGTTCTTTGGGTGCATCTTTTAGAGGTTTTAAAGCATGGTTGGGATTTGTATGACTAGGATGGGGGCAATATGCTTTCTCTAAGGGAGTTCCACATTGCAGTCTATTTAATGGAATGCTTTAGAGAAGGTCGTCCCCTTCTTCCAGTGCTTCCTCCTAGTATTCATATTGATAAAGCACTGAAGTCTAGAGGTGAAGTGAAAACTACTACATAATGTTTAGTTGCATTTAGTGGAATGCCTTAGCAACATAACCCATGTATTTTTCATTTTTACTCCAGTTTTCTGAACAAATACCTATGGTTCAAACTCACATTTTGATTTCATATTGTATTCAAGTCTTGTAAATACAAGTTCCTGAATAGATGAAATTATATTTTGATTTATTCGAAGTTGTTAAATGTTTATCGGATTTGTTTTTAGTTGTACCATTCATTGGAAGAATATCTCTTTGTTTGGTTAATTTTTTTTGGTTGTTGTGATCTGTTAAAAGTGAATGAAATATGACACATTAACATAACATAGGCTTACAATTGCATGCAATCATGGTTTCTCGGCTCAGTATGCATGGTGTTGTTCCTATAAATATGCCAAGGGAACTTCAAGCACCTTGAAGTGATGGATTGGATAATGAACAGTCGTTTCAACAGAAGTCCCACGTGGATTTTTTGGAAATTAATTTGTCCATTGTAACATGAAGCATTCATAAAACCATTCTTACGTGTCAAACAACATTTTCAGTCAAAGAAAGCATAACAATGATCAAGTTCGAGAAATAACATAGAAAAATGTATGCACATCTCTGTCAACCCTTTTCACACGAGAAATTCTATCTTGGGGATGTTTGGATTATCATACAGTCTTGAAGAGGTTTACGGAACAGAGTAATATTGACAAACATATTTTTTTTTATGGAAAAGGAGAAGTTGTGCAACCTTTAATGGGGATGCTTTCTCCTTTGATTTGGTGGGATCTAAGCTTTTAGATAAGATTTCCAGTCTAGATTATATCGAGAATTAAAATTTTTGGAAAGGATGTAGAATCTTTTTAGATTAGGGCCGTGGAAGATATATTATCACTCCTTAAATATGCACGAAAGGTAGTTTGTATACTTCTTATTATTCCTTATTTAAATATACAATATAGCCACAATTCTCATTTTCAAAGATCAACTAACAAATACAATACTACACAAGAATAAAACATATGAAACATGCTATCAATTTTTCTAGTACATGAGAGCATTATAAAAATGATGGTTTTCACCTTTTCAATATGTAGATATATTGCAATCACAAACTAGACATTAAAGTTAGTATCCGCATTGGACAAGGATAAGTGTAGAAATTTCCAATTAAATGAGCACAAGAGGAAATGCTATCGACCTTCTAAACTATGAGATAAACACCATGACCCTACAGAAGATAAAGCATAGTATGCTAAAGTTACCTCTTGTAATGCCTCTGAGTAAATAGATTTTGTCCACTACAACATGAAGTGTTCCTAAAACCATTCTTACATCTCAAATAGCATTTTCAGTCAAAGAAAGCATAACAATGATCAAGTTTGAGCAATAACATAGAAAAATGCATGCACATATCTGTGATACTAAGAACACACTGAGAACGTTGTAGTGTCAGACCCAGGTTTTTTCCCATGGATAAGAATCTCAAGAGTTTCAAGTAATGGAATTAGAAGACTCCTCCATGAAGGGATATGAAGAGTAGAGGAATTCCTCATAGAAGAAAATCCTATACATTCAAAAAAATGATTGTTTTGATTTCAAGGATAAAGGAATTTTACCATTCCCTATGGAATCTAGTAGAAATGTAGCGAAGAGGGTATAGAAAGGGGTCTGAAAATGGATCCAGTAACTAATCCTATTACAAATTCTGTAAGCAGAAACCATTACTTCAAAATTGCCAAGAAAAAGCTTTGAAATAAATTCAACAAAGGAAAATAAATAAATTAAATGGGTCATTAGAGAAAGACAAACTCCCACTAGTGTGAAGTAACAATATGCATAGAATTTTAGTTCGAGATATCTTTGTGATTAATTATTATGGACCATATGAAAAAACGAAAAAAAATTGGGAGGACTTCTTCACTCTGAGTTGTATCAAGAGTAAGAGGCTTATTATTGGTGGAGAACTAAATTTTACTCTAAATAGATCAGGGAAAATTTCTTCAAGTATAATATAGAAATATGTTTTGTGGATTTGGAACCTATAAAAATTGTACTGACTTGCACAAACAATAGAATAAGTGAAATTGGAGTATCAAAAAGGTTTGATATATTATCAACGTCTAAAAATTTACTAATGGAATCGGATAGGACTAGATTTTGGGTGGAAATTGGAGGTGGCTTAAACCATCTTCCCATTCTAACACAAATAGAGAAGCAAGACTTGAAACAAGAAAGTATTTTGAAATTTAAGCTTACTCGGCTAGAGGATGACAAGTGTTCAAAATTGGTAAAAGATGGAGGGGTTGGGTTAGATGAAACTTCAAGGGATTCATTGAGCTATAAATTTGTAGAAACATCAATTAAATTCAAGAATTTAGTTAAGGACTTAAAAGAGCTCAAAAGTAGATAGTATAATGCTTTGAGAAGAATGTGGATGTGGTTTTCAACAAAGAGAAAAAATTCAAGTTAACAAGCTTTAAAAGTTCTAAGAAAAAGTTGCTAGATTAGAGAGAAGCAAAAAGGAGAATGAAGGGTGGATCAATCTAGTTGAATAAGGAGAATGAAAATAGAATTATTTCATAACTAAACAAAGCTTAAACATAGAACAACTACTATCTATGAAAGGGAGAAGCCATATGGAATTTAACCTAGAAAGTTTCTTGAAATAGCTGATACGAGTGTCTCTTGTTTTCACTCTACATATACAAAGTGCTAAATGGTGTTAGAATTGTTGAAATTTTGAAGCTCATTAATATTTTCTAGGGTTTGCAGTTGAGGAAGAAAACCAAACAATAATGGAAGAAGTCTCAAAGGAGGAGTTAAGGACTATTTTAACATATTTCAAAAGAAGGAACAACCCTTGACCAAATGGTTGGCGACTAGAATTCCTCAATGGGTTCTATGACTTATTGGAAGAGGATCTTGTTAGGTTAATTGAAGAGTCATGGAGTTTAGGAAAGTTCTAATACTACCTTTTTAGATCTTATAATGGAAATGGATAAGCCAAAAAATATTGAAGAGCTCGAGTAGATCTAGTTAGGCAACTATATCTATAAAAATATATCAAAAATATTAGAAGTAGAGTTCAAAAAAATTAATTCAGAGGCTATTTGTCCAAAATAGTTTGGATTTCTGGTTGGAAGAAAAATAGATGATGCTATTTGAGCATCTCTAGAATCAGCAATAGTCATCAAGTTCGATATCTCAAAAGATGATAGGGGAAGACTGCAAGTTGACTCTATATCAGACTAATGCTTCTCCATATCAGTTTCAGTCTTCTTAATTTTAAAATAAATCACAAGTTACTTTAATTCAAATTCTTTCACAATTATAATTTATGGCTTACCATCCAAGTAAGTCATGATAACAATAAATGATTTTGGACACGATGAATTATAGAACTCTTGAACTCAAAAATAGGTTAGCATTTTCAATTTTGCCTGCATCAGAGAAAAATGAATGAGTAACATTAAGTTTTATTTGAATATTTATAGAATCATTTCAGAGATTCTATATGGAATTTTCACGTGCTAATCTTGCCTCCTTTGGTAATTGAATTGGCAGGTAGTACTTTCATGTTTCTGTATTGGTTGCAGTACATGTACCCAACAAGTTACACAAACATGGCAACACGAGTCAGGTAATTGAAAATTTTTAGTGCTTTATCAAATACCTAATTTAATGTAATGTTCATGGCCTCTAAATTGGTTGTTGTTAATCTTCAAATCCATCAATGGGATAGACAATTGTAAGCGTTCATTTGCATTCTTTGTCAATGTTATATGCAAACTATTGTATTTAGCTTCCTTTATGGCACTTCTATATTGTGATAGTAGACATAATGTTTCCAAGATCTCAAAATGGTTGCTTAGGGGGGAAATCATTTGTTTGTAGGAATTTAGGAAAGGAAGTAGATCATTCTGCAAAAATTAAAAATTGCATGTGATTGTAGAATTCAATAATTTTGATGGAGAGTATTCTATGTTATTTAGAATTTATGCTAATATGAGAAAGCATGGATATCTAAGCCCACTCTCAATGTATCAAATTTTCTTTTGCTATTTACTAGAAATAAAGAAGGTGATTTCATATTTCTAAATTGGTATTTGGATTTTTACGATATTAATAGTTAATAATCAATAATGAATATGTTTAAAATCAATGTAAGATTGCAAGTTACATCATAATCCATGTTACCATTCACATATCTATAAAGAAGATCAGCCTTTAATGGAGACTTTGAAGGAAATGCTTGTATAACATCACCATCCCACTATCCTGAATTTAATTCCTGGTGTTATTTTGGGTGCACCTTGTAGATATTTTAAAGCAGGTTTGTGATTTGTCTAACTAGGATGGGGACATTATGCTTTCTCTAAGGGAGTTCTGCATTGCAGTCTATTTGACAGAACAATTTAGAGAAGGTCACCCCCTTCTTCTAGTGCTTCCTCCTGTTACATGTCAATTTGTAACTGTGACATTTGATCAGTTTATGAGTATTTTTTCCATCTGTGAACATGTTTAAACTAGCTCCCTCAAAAGTCAAACAACCCAAAATATTTGGAGTAGATGAGAAATTTGAGAAAAATAGGTGTCACACCTTGTTAAGTTACACCTTGACTGATTTCTTTAGTGTTTCCCGTACATGCACTAAAATTAACTCTGAGAACAATGCAGAGCTGCATGCTATCTACCACTATAAACATGCACAGGTGAATACTAGAAAGTAAAAATAAAAATTTCATTCTAGAAACATATTTGGTCGAATATTTCCCAACTGAAAGATTCCAAGTGATGACTATTCGAACTATAAACCTTAGATGATGCATCTCCATCCCTTCTCTCATGGTAACCTAAACCCTCAATGGAATAGTCTCATCCTCCTCTTTTGGATCTAAAACTTCTTCCTCTCACCCTATAAAATGACTAGAAGGTAGAGGGATTGAGAAGGTCAGAACTCAGAGAAGACAAACCTATGTTGTTGGTTTGAGATTGGAAATATTTTCATCTAAGGAGGAGATTTAAGGCATTTGGGAGGGACGTCATGGCATCAAGGTGAAGGTTGTAAGGCTCCTCTTAGTATTTGATTAATACAAATGAACACTTTCTCCCATTGATTTGTCTTATTGGAATGATGAATGGCTTACAATTGTTTAAAATATTTATTAAGAGAAAATTAAATTCATAATTTCCTTGATCATTAGGCTAAGTTGTTTGGATTATTATATCACATATTCTTTTGATCCTTTTATGGTCGATGTTTTCAAGTCTTATCAAGCATTGAAGAGATAAAACAAATCACAACAAGGGATATTCATCAATCATTTCATGAAATAGGTAAGAGACTCATCCATTAGCTATACTTCTTATAATTCAAACAAGTTTAACTTAGGGAAAGAGTTAGTTCAATTGTATTTCTTGTTTCTAGTTCCGTCAAGGATCTAGAGAGATCGCTCTTGTTCGCAAGAAGGATTGTTTGGTGTAACAAATTCGTGACCATATTTGGGAGTGTCTCTGTTCTCATATTTTTTCTTAGATTTTCTTTCTGATTTTTCTAATCTATCCATCCCTGAGACTTTATAAATTAATGGCCTTTAAGAGTTGGGTGGTTGATTTTTCAATTTTTTTTGTTTTTTCATAAGTTTTTTCCCATCTTCCATTTTTGTTTTCTAATAAAGCATAGTTTTGTCCCCTTTTTTCCATAGAAACAGAGTGATCAAGGCCAACGCAAGTTTATAGTAGAAAACAGAGTGCATGCACTTTGTTTTCTACTATAAACACATGTTGGCCTTGATAACGTTTTAAAATATAGCTTTTGCTTCAACCCAGACTTGAGTTTGTTTTTATGAAAGTGTCATTATCTTTGTTTGGACTGTGTTGTGTCTCTTCTAAACTCAGTTGATTGCTTTATTAATTATTTTTGAGGATTAGGTCTTTTTGAAAGAATTACTTAGGATTTTGCCTAGTTGATTTGTTGATTGATCAAAACAAGATAGATTGTCCTTTTTATTATCGTATTCTTATTTTGTTCTATCAAATACACCGATTAAGCCTTAGTTTCTACTTATCTGTAGTCAAATTCATGCTGAATTGCAAATTACGGTTTCTTAAGAGTTGATGCTTTTGTGAAGGAATTGTAGTCATTTTTCCTTGATAAAGGAAATTGTTGCTTTCATCTCTTAATTTTATTTGCGATTTCACTATTATTATCATTAAATGAAAGCATTCACCAGGGAAAGTGTATTTTCTCCAACTCTCTTGATTGATTTTTGTGTGCTTGAAAGTTTTGGTTTATTTGATGTTTAGGGAAATATGGAAATTGTTTTGCTGACTGCATTTCATTACATTATAGTGAAATTGGTTGCTTTAGAAAATTGGAAAAGCTGTGAGCCTTTTCATTTCATTTCTCAAAAATTCAAAGAAACTCTTTCTTTTCTCTAAATAGGATTTCATCGAATTTGAAAGTTGCTATTGCATTTTAGAGTGCATTAATATTTTGGGTCGTGTCATATCATCATAAGTTTCAGCTTCATTATCTATTGATTAAAGAACTACTTAATAATATGACGTTAATTAGAATTCATCTAGAATTTTATGGTTTTTAGGACTATTGTCACCTACAATATCTTAAGTGTAGGGATTTGGAATAAGGAAGAAAGTAAACTTTCCAAAGCTACAAATGAACAATAAAATCTTGAGTTAGGGAGAGAAAATCCAATTATTTCCATTTTACTCTGGGAATCTCTTCTTGTACATGAGTTACACATGAGATTGTGTCAAATCTGGTGAAGTGATCATACCCACTTCATCAGCCTAGATATAGTGATTTGTACATATTAAAATGGTACCAAAATTTACTTGGGGTTACTTGAAAGTAAACCTCCAATAGATCATGTGGAGGAGCCTTCAAGGGGATTGAGCTTGTCACTCTACCCTTGCATGTACGTCCGATCTACGGCTGTCCCCCAGGTAAAATTTTTGTATTTAGTAAACTTAGTGACTATAATCCTAGGGCTGTACCTAAGGTGACGATAGAGGGAAGGTCCTGCTATACTGGGAACAGACGTTGACTAGACTCACTTGTACTTTTTGGAGGGTAATCTTTGCTCGAGATGGTTTATAGTAGAGTTACTTGCACCAAACTGTTTCATTAAGTAGGTTGTGAGGGTAACTAGTTCCAAACACTCATTTCTATAAAAAAATTCACCTTGATCACTGCGATTTTGGATTTCATCACCAACTAGTAATTATTGATCTCTCTGAAGAGTCAGTATGTATGGTTTGAACTCCTATAATTTTAGTGCCTGTTACTTTTTGTGTTGTTTTTACTTTTTAGAGACTTTAGGTGTAATTTAGGTATTATGTAATTGATGAATTGAAAAATTTTCATTGTGGCAGAATTACCAAGGAAATCATGTAGGATATTCCAGGATCCCCTGAGTATACACCAAGTCAGTTAGAAAATATTAAAGCCGAAAGATATAAATCATCAGGATCTAGAACTATAGCAGAAACTGAAACTTCTACTATTACAGACTTTGATGTAAGAGGAATTGAAGTTAACCAACCAATAACATCTACTATTTTAGGCCTTGAATTAATAGAAAATGAATTTGATAAAACCCATAGGTTAACATCACACTCAGTAGGAACTGATTTACAAATTACTGAACTTGTTCGAACTGAATTAGATACTAGTGACGTTTCAAATATAAATCCCATTTCTGAACTAGATATTGACAAATCTAAGTCTAATATTTGTGAGCCTGAGATTCATACATCTTCTACAATGTATATCCCAGATCGTACAATTTCAACACTTTGTGAAACTCATTATTACTAATGGTTTCCCTCCTAGTATCATTTCCATTGAAGAACTTGTTTCAGATGAAGAGGAAGAACCCATAGTTTCTACTAGTGAACGTACAAATATCTCAAATCTTTTTTTTATATCTCTTCACCTTGACCATTGGTATTTCACGCACTTGAAATTTTTAGGACAAGGGATTCCACGATACATGAGTCCTTTTTCTACCGTACCAGGTTTTGACTAGTCCACCATGCCTTCTAGAAGTACCTCATCAGATACATCCATGTTTTCTACTTCTCCGGAGTCAACATTGTATGGTGGATTTTTACTACCAGGAATGTATTTAGGAGCTTCTTCCTTGAACTCATCTTTAAACATATCAACTGGTGTAATTAACCCTACCAATGAAGGATTGACATCTGAACAATTTATTAATATGATTTCTAGTAATGTTGGTAATCCACAAACCAACCTAACAGGTGGTTATTACTCGCTTTGGGGGAAACCGTCATATCCTTCACTATGAGGATAAACTTTTGGTGGAACTTACCCTACATCTGTGGGGAAACCCCCTACCCGGAATTACCTTAATTATGCTCAAATGAATCAAACTGGTTTTGGTCAGGCTGTTATGCCTCAGCCCGCCACTGGAATGCCTTACCCTGGATTGAATACAATATGGAACCCTTCATTAAATAAATAATCAATTTCAGTTCCTTCTCAAGTGCCTTTGTATCAAACTCATCAACTACTTGGACAACCTATACAACAAATACATTTTCAAAGTATGCCTGTTCAAGTACAACCAACCATCCAGGCTAGTCCATTAACACCTTCACAACAACCATTTCAACATCCTATCCTAAGTACTCCTCAAACCTTGGTATAGTCTTTCGTACCAACAATTGTTCAGAACCCAGGTTCAAGTTCACCTCAAACTGCCATGATAGAAGTATCACAAATAACTATCCCACTTATATAACAAGTTACAATGCAACCACTTGTTCAGTGTTTACCTCAAGTATTTGGTGTTCAATCCATTCCTAGAATTTCATCAATACCCTAAATACTTGTTGTACAACCTAATGTTCCATATATGCAAGTATATTTTCAAGGGCCACCTTTCCAAGGTCTACCTTAGAGCCAGTTTGTTCAAGGTCCAAGTTCAACCTTTGCAAAGTCAACCCTTTCAAGGAAAGTTCATTCAAGGTCAAATGGGTCAGAGTGTCCCTTAATCAACCATACATAGGTCATATATTTCAACAACATATACAACCACAATATGGTATGGTTCATCCTGGATATCCGGGAGGTATGTAGATTCGAACTACTCAGGCTATCCCAAGCTATCCTAGATATCCTCCTCCTGGTATGGGATTTGTCCCTTAGGGTTATCAGTATCCATCTCTGGATCCCAATCACCAGTTTCCCTTCATTGCAAAATTGGAATTTCTTGACCTCACTCAGTTAACTAATGATCCACTTCTTAATTTACCATTTTGGCGAGTCGTTCCTACTAAGTTGCCCAATGATCTTCCAAAGTTCAAAGGTAAGCCAGGTGAAGATACATCCAACCATGTTATGACCTATCATATTTGGTGCACATAAAACTCTTTAAAGGATGATTCTATGATATTACAACTTTGTCAATGAACCTTAACTGGTTTGGCAGCCAAATGGTATGTACAATTGCTGTGCACTTATTTCAACACATTTAGCACCCTTTCTACAATTTTTTTGACCCATTTTTAGTTTCCCATTTGATATGACAATAGAACCAAATTTTTAACTTCTTTGAAGCTGTCAACATCAACCCATATCTGAGATCATATTCATGAATGTAGATGAAGATGTCACCTGGTTAAAGTTTACATTCCAGACCAGATTTTGGCTAAATGGTTCATAAAATATCTTTTACAAATAATAACTAAATATGTGGCCAAAGGGGGTGTTTTAACTAAAGAACGCGTAATTTCTCATGATCAATACCTTGATCTTGTTTATACTTAGTGTGGTACTTTGTATGAAAAGATCCCAGATTAACCCGACCTAGTCAAACTAATCCAGCTCTTATAGGATCACATGCAATAGCTGGCATGATTAGTTGTTTGAGCCAGAAATATAAAAACAAAAAGAAAAATTCTAAGAAAAATCATATTTCGTTTCTATCTAATTCACCTGAATAAGATCCTTCTCTTGAAATTACTTCGGAATTAACATCGTAGAGTCATCTACAAGTAAGGGTAGGCAATCCAGAAATAAAAAAAGGGAAAAGGCAAAGCTAAACATGACACTCATTCTAGGGAGAAGTCAAACAAGAATGAATCATTTGATGAAAAGAAGAAACCTCAACATCCTTGCTTAATTTGTGAGGAATATCATAACACCAAGGAGTGCCACATCATGCCAAATTTTCCAAATTCGTCAAAAGGTCACCTACACCTACTATTTTGAAGGATCCTTTTCCTCCCCGAGACAATAAAATCATTTCTCATGACCAATCATCCTCATTTGCATCAGGAGATTGTTAGGATATTCCGACACGTAGGAATAGTTAAGTATAACTTGGTCTAGTATAGAGTTAGGTAAAGTGTGTTTCTTTAACATGTACATTTGTAACTTACAATCTGACGGTCACGATATGTAGTGATCTGAAGGTTCATTCTCTCCTCCGTATTACCGACACTTGATCCGTGGCTTGACACATGATTGGTCCATGAATTCTATTTAAAGCGCATGGAGGGTCATTTGTAGGTTAACCGTGCATGAGAGAAGCTTATGTAAATTTTCATTCTTTCATCAATAAATTGCATGTAGTAGCCACGTTGGCATAGGCCGTGGAATATTTTCCTCTCTGAGGGTTTTAACCATGTCAAAATACTGGTGTATTGATCTGTGATTTGTTTGTGAGCGGTGTCCTTTTGGTGTTCTGTCTGAGGAACTTACCCTGTATATTCCTACAGAGATATCATGATGATGTCTTCCAATGTTATGGTAGAAACAAGATCCAAAGATTACACGTCAAAGAGTCCTGTTGAAGGTGGATATGACTCCAATCCAGCTGGTCAAACTTCCACATCTTCTCCTCCTTCCACTGAATCATTTCATATTGAAAAACCAAACCTTGATATGATAATCCGTCTGCCTCCTAAGGGTATAATTCGAAAGTCAGCCTTTAATCCTCATTCAAGGGCTGCTCAAAACTATAGCATCGTGAAAGATTTAGCTATGTCACCTTTGACAATGTATTCCCTTGGTGTGCTGCGAACTTGTCTAGCACAAGGACATTATTATTATTAGCCATAGGAGCAGTAGATCCTCATGACTCTAATTTCATTATTTTTGATCTTGAAAATCATGTCCTACGTATCTCTCACCAACTGGATTTTTAGATACCAATCCATGTCAAAACAAAATGAGTTTTTCAAACAGTGATTGAAGAAGGAGGATTGACATGTCTTATGTCTATTTCCTATTGGAAAATCTTGGGTTCTCCAAAAATCAATCAATCTCCCATGATTTTGAAAGCCTTTGATTGAAGTTGTTTTCGTTCATATGGACATTTAAATGTTCTTCCAATCGAATTAGAGGGAAAAACGGTTTCTATAATAATTGAGGTTGTCGATGCTCAACTTGACTATAACCTTTTTCTTGGTTGGAGTTGGAATTATGCCATGGTGGCAGTAGTCTCGACATATTTTAGGATGATTATGCTTCTTCACAAAGGAAGGATTATGAAAGTAGACCAATTATCCTACTATACCTTAAACCCTAATTCCACTGGTACTATTCCATTTGTTGGAAAATAAACCACTCCATATGAAGAAGTTGGTGTTGGTCTTCTCAAAGGCTCATCTTTGATGGGAACTTTCACATTCCCTCCACCCAATTTCCTTCATAATGATGCCCAGATTAACATGATTACATCAAGTACTTTCGAGTCGGTAGATCCGTGGAAAGTACCTTGAGAATACGAAATGATCTTATATGGTGATGAAATGCCTTGTAGCCCTTTTGAGTTAGCCTATGAGGAAATTCAATCTTTTTCCAACTCAACAACATCTGAAGACAATCAAATTAATACGATTATTGATGAATATTCTCATTTGTCACCCTTGGAACCAATCTCTATACTTGATCCTTTTAACACATATTTTTTAATTGATGAAGGGATTATGGAAGTTATGACCTTGGACGAAATGCCATGGATTGATACTCATCATTGTTCAACTTTCTTTCCATACTTTGACAAAATTAAGAATAATTTCTCATCTCTGTTTTCATCTGAGACCCTTAGTGATCCTCAATGTCAAATATCTACCCTTTCTTCCAATTCTTAACATAATTTGGGGAACATATCGGAAATGATACCTATAGACATCTTAGTGAAACATGGGATAATTGAACACATTCATATAGGAGCTTCTTGTTCTTTAGAAGAGATTCAAACTTACAAAGATCTATTTCAAGAATTCTGTGACATCTTTGCCTAGTCATATGAAGAAATGCTAGGAATCAACGCTAGTATAGTTGTACATGAAATAAAACTTATTTGGATGCTAAGATAGTTAGAGAATGATTATATCCTATACATCCATGAAAAGCTGCCACTATCAAGACTAAGATTGAAAAATTGTTGAAAGCATGATTCAATTACCCCGTTCCTTTAACTGATTGGGTATCAAATATTTTGCCCATTAATAAAAAACAAGGAACTACTTAAGTATGTGTTGATTATCGAGATATTAATAAAGCTTATCCCAAGGACAATTATCCAATTCTGTATATCGACCAATTTGTCAATGACTGTGCCAAAAATGAATATTTTTCCTTCATGGATGATTTTCTAGCTACAATGAAATAAACATACTCCCTGCTGATCATAATGGGGAATTTTCAGTGAGAAATGTCTTATTCATTCCACGATATCAAGCATATTGTTCAGCCTTATTTAGATCACCTACTGGCTAATTCAATAAAATGGTAGGATCACTCGTTGCACTTAAAATCAATTTTCATTAGGTGCAAGCACTACAATATTCACTTAAATCTGCACAAATGTGTTTTTTGTGTAAAATTAGGTCAGCTTCTAGGTTTCATCATTTTGAAAGAAGGTATTCATGTCGATCACCTCAATGTAGAGGAAATTCTGGATTTACGAGCTCCTTCTAGCCTTGCACAACTCCAAAGTTTGCAAGGGAAAGAATTGTTTTTGCATAGATTCATCTACAATTATGCTAAAATAACCCATTGTTTTACTTGACTATTGAAAAAGGGAATTCTATTTTTTGGGGATGAGCTTGCTGATAAATCTTTTGATGAATTAAAACATGCAATGACCAATGCATTGTTACTGCATCCACCTGATTATCATTGAGATTACTTTCTATACTTAGATATATCTGATGCCACCAACGGAATGGTGTTAGTCCAAGAGGATGATTTTAGCAACGAACATGTGATTTACTATTTTAGTAGGAGTCTCACCAAAAATGAGATTAAATATGCACATGCGGAGAAGCTAGCCTTAGTAGTTGTGCAAGTTGTTCAACGATTTCATCACTATATACTTCTCCGAAAAACAATTATCATTTCAGATTGTAACACTATGATGTACATTCTCACTAAACAATTTCTAGGGGGAAAATACTCCAAGTGGATAGTTATCTTACAAGAGTTTGATTTGGAATTTGAAAAATCCAAATCAAAGAAATCTTTGATTTTCACCAAACTATTATGTGATTTTCGTCATACTAATATAGAAAATGTAGCAGGAGATTCTTTTGTTGATGAATCTCTCTTTATTATTGGTACGTTAGATCTGTGGCATGGAGATATCACAAACGTTGAGGCTTGAGTTATCCAAAACTAATCATCATTGAATCCGATACCAATCCCAATAATAAAATATTATTGGAAACACTATTTACCGTCATGGTACCGATTCTATATTCTGACATTGCTTGACTTTTCAAGAGGCCAAAAAAAGCATTAAATGAATGCCACTCTAGAGCGTGTGGTGGTCACATGTCCAGGTATGCTACTACCCAAAAGATGTTATGTGTTGGCTATTTTTGGCCTTCAATGTTTAAAGTTTGCGTTACTACTATCTGCAAAATGTGAGCACCTCCAACTCCTCTTCACCCTATCATAGTTGTTGGTCCTTTTTCCAAATTAGGCATCAAATTTGTAAATTGTAATTCTCACTCAGCCATGGGGCATGGGTATATTATCCTCATAGTCGATTACTTTATAGAATGGGCCAAAGTGATGCCTACATTTAGAGACAACAATGAAACTACAACAATTTTTATTTTCAATCATGTGATTGCTCGGTTTGGTGTCCCACAAGCTATTGTTACAGACCATGGTAGTCATTTTCGTAACTTTATGATGGTCAAACTATCCGCACAACTTAGCCTTTTCCATGATAACGCTAATCCATATAATGCACAAGCTAGTGGTCAGATCGAAGTTGTCAATAAAGTTTTATTCAATATGATTAAACGAATAGTTGGTATGCATAAAGGAAACTAGAATTCTATGCTCCTTTCGACATTGTGGTCTTGCCATACTACTGTAAAAAAATCGACCAGTTTCACTAATTTCCAACTTGTTTATGGTTTGGAAGTAGTATTAACCATTGAATGTGAAATCCCATCCCTAAAACTAGCTATTGAATTATTACGTGCCACCTTTGTAGACAAATAATGCTTTGTACATCTATCTCATTTAGATGAAAATTGCCATGATGCCATACTGGATAGTGAGGCTCACCAAAAACGTGTCAAAGGTTAGTTTGACCAAAATGTTAATCCTCATTCATATTCAAAAGGTGAATTAGTCCTGGTTTATGATCAAGCTCATGACAAGTTAGGTGCAGGAAAGTTTGAACCCATGTGGCATTACCCTTACATCATAAAATGCATATTGTCTAAAGGTGCCATGAGATGGTTGATTACGATGGTATTCCTTTGGGAAAGCCTAGAAATAGTCTTTACCTAAAGAAATACTTTGCATAAAATTTTGGTGAAGATATGTACATTATTTATCGTTCTTCTAGGTATGTGTGATAGTTAATGTTTTTTACATTTTCTACTACTTCTCCTACTTATCTCGTTCTAACACTTGATTTGCATATGTCGACATTCTATTAGACTAACATTGGCTTTGTTGATGGCGCTAGTGGTAGTACTCAGAATTTATCTTTCACAGCTTAGGTTATCTATTCACCCAGTGATGAGATAGTCTCTATTCATGGAATATGTTTTGGTCAAACAACCAACAACATAGATGAATATAATGAATTCATCGAGCTATTGGCTGATTCCATCACATTTTCTATATGATGTTTGATCGTTAGGTTAGATTCACATCTCATGGTATTACATTTAAATGATGTCTATACAGTAGGGAGTCCAACCATGTTAAGATTTTTATGAGTCCATCTTTTTGAAAGGAAATTTGATTATATCGAATATCATCACATTCTAACATATTTAAACACATTGATAGATGCATTGGCGAATCATGTGTTAAATAGACATTTGCAACATTTGTAAATTAAAAGTAATATTCATTCATACATTGATAAAGATGAACAATAGGAAAAAGTGGTAGATATTTCATTAAAACAGAGTTTGTATAATAGTGTGTGTCTACAAAATATGTCATCCAAGGACATAAGGCCCCGTGGCCTTTTATTTTCCGAATATGCTAACACCCAAAAAGTGTAAATGTGGTCCTAGAAACTAGAACAGCTAAGCATGATGATGCTCATGATAACAAACGATAGCACGGGCAACTCGACACAAGAAATGTATGAGGGGCCCTGGAACCCCAACTACATGTCTCTGATAGGTGTGTGGAATGTCATCAGTCCTAGTCTCTGGGATGTTCGAGGTTAACCTCTCAAGGTTGTGTTCCAGCTCTATCAGGATATCATCTGCCTCTGGGTTCACTGCCACAGCTGCTATAGGCTACTTGCCTCGTCTTTCAAATCATCTCAGCTTGGTTGTTCTGGTTGGACCCACATCTACACATGCATTTCGGATAATTAGCCTTTGAAGATAAAAAACAAGTAAAAATTTAAAATTTTGGAAATATGTTAAAATCAGAAATGATCACCTAGATCGACATACAATAAGTCCTCAATCAAAACAATTTGCTGGCCTAACTAGTCAAATAACTCTATAATATACCTCACTACTGGTCCATCATCTCCATGTCATGCCATCAGTGAAACCCACCTCATCACTCCTGGATCTCTGGAACACCCATCGTCTGCTAGAATCTGTTGTGGTCAGAGGATAGGAATCCTCTCTAGGGAAAAAGAAATCAAAATGGCACCATAACCAAAATTCTTTAGTTTTAAATTCTTGCACCTAGTCAAATGGCCCTTCATGTTCACTGCCACTACTTCGCACCAGTTGTACATCGTGGATTCCCAGCATTCCATGACTATTTGCATCTGTACCCGTGTGGCTAAATGAAGGGAAACACTGCCACATAGTTTGAAAACAGTGAAAGAAATGGTCCCGAAGGGTAAAAGCTCGATGGCTTGAATGTAGTTGCTCCCATCCTTGGGTGGTGCACCCTTGCAAAAGCATCATAGATACCCATCAGTAGTATCTCCTCCCTTCCTCTCTCCAAATAGTGAAATATTGACTCCCCGATGAGACAACCCAGTCAAGAAGTAGATGTCATCAGCTTCAATGGTAACACGGTGATCAACAATCACAAAACATTGTTCATGGACATTCCAAGTCCTTACCAGAGATGCCATCAAATCTACCCGAGCTTTCATCCTAGTAATGAGCCAGTATTTCAGGAGTGCAATAGTCCTGAGAGCCTACATGGTGGCTAGATCTGCCAAAGCTTCCAAATCATTGGCTTCATGATCTCTTTCCCTCCACTCTATTTTGATCAATCAAATGACCTAAAATGACCCTTTTAAAGCAATTAGAATCATTTTAGAAACTCATCTCATGTTTTTTGGGCCAAAACCTATTTAAAAATAAAACCTGGTGCCTATGCAGCTTCCCTTCTATGGACAGGGTTAAACTGCACTGATTTTTCCAGGAAAATTTCGCGCTGTCCATGATTTTCTGTGTGGAAAATTTTATCGGCCTGTCTGGGCCGGATTGAAAAAAACCCATGTAGGTCTAAGGGCACATTTTTTAACAAAGTTTGCTCCAAAATAATAAATGAAAGCTCAAAATGAAATTCTAAAATGATAAAAAGCTAAGTTAAGGAGAGATCTTCTACCTGCAAGAAATAGTGCACGATTTCGTCCATTGGTTGGCTCGGAATTAGTCCTGGAAGTTTGGTTGTAAAAGCTCCTCTCCCTACTCTGAAATGTAAAAATGAAAATGGTGAAAATAATTTATTTTTTCCCACTTTTATAAGTTTTTTGGAGCTAAAAATATTATTTTTTATGTTTAAAACATTTTTGGAGCAGTTATGACGTGTTATTGAGTTTAAATGTGCAGGATTGATTACAGAGTGAAGATGAATCATTTTTTACATTTTAGAATACTTTTATCACTTTTCATGCTCTTAAGAAATTATAAAAAGTGAAAATCATGGTGTCTTCTTTTAAGCCATTCTCATAGTCTTTCAAAATGAAAAGATTGCCCAATACTTGCTTGTTTGAACTCGTAAAAGTAAATGAATAACCATCCACTTTGTATAAGTTTACCCCTTTTAATGACTGAGCTAGGATTGTTTACGAAAAAGGTATACCTTGAGCGAACATGGTCAATAGAGTTCTCTCTCGTATTATTTTATCCTTTTTCGGACTCGAGAAACTAAAACTGATGAAAAAGAACCAAATGGAGTCTACTTCTGTTTTTCTTCTGACTCTCTAAAATTGAAAAACGTCGAGCTTTACTTTCTCTTGGCTCGTTAAAATGTTATGGTAAAAGAACTGAATGAGTTTCCTTTTTGTGTCTTTTTCAAAAATCTTAAAATAAAATGACATCGAGTTACTCGTCTATTGGACTCGTAAAAAACAAAACAATACAGATCTCGTTAAGCATGATGTGACCGAACCATTCCTTCTTAGGGCTCGTTAAAAATACTTCGAAGGACTCATCCAAAGGATGACCTTATAGTCCAAGCATATTTTATCATCCTCAATCTTGTAAAAAAAATAAAGAGGTACTCGCCAGTAATGGCAAGGGTAAATTGGGGAAGGCATCCATTTTACATTATCATTCTTTAAAGGTGGTATGGCTCTCTTGAACACGACAGTCTATCACACACATGTCCGAGTTGGGAAATCCATTTGCCTTATAGTTAATCAAACCTCATTGAAATTCTTCATGGTTTTGGGTATTATCGTTAAGCCAAATGTTGCCAAGTCATTGTCGTGTCGTTGTTTTTCCAAGAGAAGTTCAACCTCAGTTCAAAACCCCTTTGCAAATTCTATGCCTTGAATCACATCGGCCATCCTTGAGTCAGTCCTTGCAAACTATTTTCAAAACTTGACATTATGTTTCATGTCGTAGGCTTCCTATCAACTTCATCTCATTATCTAGGAAGTTGATTTAGAAACCTTCAGTACCTTGAAGCCTCCATGCCTTAATAGCAGGTTTCTAACTTTCAATGACATGTTCTCATCAATGGCCTTTGATCGAATGATTCTATGAGTATTCGACATCAGATCACCTATTCACACTTCATAGATTGTACTGGAAGTACCTTGAGAACCATTGTCATCATTGGTGGTTTCTCTCACACTTGTTAACAATTCTCATCTTTGACTGATAATCAAGTGATTTTTTCCAGGTTCAACTTCGAAATGTTCACTCACATGGTTAGATTCGTATTGTTGATAGAGAGATGGAGATCAAGACCATGGATTTATTTTCATCAATCCAGGTTGTGAGGAGATTTTATATTCATGATTATGTAGATAGATGGTTGCATCCATGTTGTGTCTAACATCTATATAATTTTAGTTTTTCCATGGTTTCTCATTGCGTTTGCTTTACTCTGAGTATGTGAGTGCCTACCTCAAAGATGATTTTTGATATATATTTTCATTTTATTCCTTGAATTTCACCTGCATGTTTCTGACCATTTTCTCTCATCCGATCCTTGGAATGATAAAGTGCTTCAATATTTTAAACTTGTTTTTATAGACTTCGTACTTTAGGGGGCAATATGTTACATGTGAATTTGTCACCATGACACTTGATTAGTTTATGGGTATTTTTACTGTCCATGAACATGTTTGAACCAGTTCCCTCATAAGTCAAAAAAACCAAAATATTTTGAAGTAGATGGGAAATTTGAGAAAAATAGTTGTTGTTAGTTCCAGTCTTCGCAGCCTGTCACCAGGGATCAACATGAGCTCTTACTATGTCTGGCTTTGTTAGATGTTTTTCACATTATGTTCAGCATAAAACATGTCACAAGTGTTTCCATCAGAAGAATCTTGGAAAAATATTTCCAACGGTATATCACACTCCCATAACCGGTTCCTGGATTAGAAGAAATGAATGAGTGATTCTTGGTTATGCATGTTTCGAGGTCAGTTGCTACACACAATGACAAGTTTAGTACAAAATCAGTTTCTGAACTAATGGTAAGGAATTTTTGAAAAGTGAAAGAGGTTTTTGTTCATTACATACTAAATAACAAAAAATTCCTTCAGTTTATGCACAAGTGCTACTATGTGGGAGAGATACAGTGATATTTGGAGCCTACAATAAAACAAAGCAATTTTTTCATATTTTTTACTCTTTTAGTCATTTTAGTGTGGAGCCATTTTATAACAGATGGAAAGTAATTTTGCAAAACCCAAGGAGATTTTGTTAAGCATGAGCCATGTAACAAAAAAATCTTTCAGTTTATTCACAGGTGTCATGGATTGGGATGTGTGACTAGATCGTTACAGCTCATTTTCACAGAATTAAATTTTTAATGATTTTCTGTTTTAGAGATGATTTTGTGGAACATATTTCGAGCGACTGGAAACAAATTTTCCAAATTTGAGAGAGGTTTTTCTCTAGCACGACCTTATATAAAAAAACCACTTTCCGTTTTGTAACCGATGTTATGGTTTAGGAGATACGAGTTTATCTTCAGCACCTATCTTTAGAAATTCGGCCCAAGTTTAATGTAACTAATTCTATTTTGAAGAAAATGGTTGAGCTCAAATCCTTTAGTACAAGGATGAAAAAATGTATATATTTTATGAATTTCATAGTGTAGGGGCTAGATTTTGATAGAAGGTTGGACACTTGGATTGCTTTGGCATATCATTGTACATATTTTCTTTGCATTTTTGGCTAAGGAAAGACCAGGGTTTTGCAGCACTGTTTGGGATCCATGTGGCTTTATGTTTTGATGGTGTGCTTCTCTCAGTAATTGTAAGTTGTTATGTGTATCATTTTCCTTCTTTGATCTTTTTCAATTGAAAAAATGAAGTGTTAAGGTAGAATCCATAGATTGTTATGCTTTTCCTTTAAGTTTGTTTGATTTTCCATGTTTTCATGTGTTTAAGGAGAATCCTTGAAAGCTTCTTGCTCTCCTTAGCTCCTCACCAGTCTAATCTACCCATTCATTCCATTTGAAAACATCAA
This sequence comes from Pinus taeda, assembly GCA_000404065.3. Taxonomy (NCBI): domain Eukaryota; kingdom Viridiplantae; phylum Streptophyta; class Pinopsida; order Pinales; family Pinaceae; genus Pinus; species Pinus taeda. Next base: position 49,373 of record APFE031543142.1, read on the forward strand.
GACGATCACCTACCTTTCCCCAAATAGACCTCTTCAAAACCTGTGCCTCAATCCCCAAGCCCAAATTTTCCTTTCCCTATTTCAACACAAAAACTCCTAAAAACTCAAATCAAACCTTTGTATTGCATACCTAGCCTAAAATTAGCTTTTGTTTTAGTCATCTCGAGCCTCATTGATTAACTTTTCCGAGATTGATCCGGAGAGAGCCCTCTCCTGTCCTCGTAGGGCTAGCTACGAGGCTGACCGTGGTTTGATGTTGACCTAGAACCTTGCCTTTTCAAGCTGAGGCAAATCTAGGCTCTAACAACTGTCACACCTTGTTAAGTTCCACTGTGCTGATTTCTCTAGAGTTTCCCATGCATGTGGTGAAATTAAGTTTGGGAACAGTGTAGAGCTGCACTGTGTCTGTCATTATAAATCTACGCAGGTGAATTCTAGAAACTAAAAATAAAAAGTACATTCTAGAAACATAGTTGGTCGAATATTTCCCGGCTGAAAGCTTCCAGGTGATGAATATTCGAACTATAACCCTTAGATGATACATCTCCATCCCTTTTCTCATGGTAACCTAATCCCTCAATGAAGGAGTCTCATCCTCCTCTTTTGGATCTGAAACTTCTTGCTCTTGGCCTATAAAATGACTAGAAGGTAGAGGGATTGAGAAGGTTAGAGCTTAGAGAATACAAACTTATGCTGTTGGTTTGAGATTAGAAAGCTTGCAATCTAAGGAGGAGATTGAAGGCATTTGGGAGGGACCTCACAACATCAAGGCGAAATTTGTAAGGCTCCTATTAATCTTTGATTAATACAAATGAACACTTTCTCCAATTGATTTGTATTATTGGAATGATGAATGGTTTACAATTGTTTATAATCTTTATTAAGGAAAATTCAATTCCTAATTTCCTTGATCATTAGGCCAAGTTGTTTGGATTATTATACCACATATGCTTTTGATCCTTTTATGGTTGATGTATGCAGGTCTTATCAAGCATTGAATAGTTTCATCGAATCACAACAAGGGATCTTTATCAAGGATTTCATGAAATAGGTAAGAGACTCATCCATTAGTACTTCTTATAATTCAAACAAGTTTAACTTAGGGAAAGAGTCAGTTCAATTGTCTTGCTTGTTTCTAGTTTCTGTCAAAGATCTATGGAGATCGCTCTTGTCCACAAGAGGAATTTTCTGGTGTAACACCTCTTGGTATTCAGATTGATAAAGCACTGAAGTCTAGAGCTGAAGTGAAAAATACTACACAATGTTCAGTTGCATTTAGTGGAATGCCTTGGAAGCATAACCCATATATTTTTCATTTTTACTACAGTTTTTTGAAAAAATACCCATGGTTGCAACTCACACTTTCATTTCATCTTGTATTCAAGTCTTGTAAATACAGGTTTCTAAGTAGATGCAATTATGTTTTGATTTCTTCAAAGTCGGTAAATTTTTATCATATTTTTTTAGTTGTACCATTCACTGGAAGAATATCTATTTGTTTGGTCAATGTTTTTTGGTTGGTGTGATCTGTTAAAAGTGAACTTAGGTATGGCACATTAACATAACATAGGCTTACAATTTCATGTTGTCATGGTTTCTTAGCCTATTATGCATGGTGTTGTTCCTAGAAATATGCCAAGGAAATTTCAAACACCTCGAAGTGATGGACTGAATACTAAACAATCAGTTCAGTAGAAGTCCTGAGTGATCATCTTGGAAATGAATTTTTTCCATTGCAACATGAAGCATTCCTAAAACCATTCTTACATTTCAAATAACATTTTCAGTCAAAGAAAGCATAGCAATGATCAAGTTCAAGTAAGAACATAGAAAAATGCGTGCACATCTATGTCAACCCTCTTCAAAGGAAAAGGTCTATCTTGGGGATGGATGGATTATCATACAGTCTTGTAGAGGTTTATGGAACATAGTAATATTAACAAACGTTTTTTTTTGTATGGAAAAGGAGAAGTTGTGAAACCTTTAATGGGGATGCTTTCTACTTTTATTTAGTGATATCTAAGCTTTTAGATTAGATTTTACAACCTAGATTACATCCAAAATTGTCATTTTTGGAAAGGATGTAGACTCTCTTTAGATTAGGGCCGTGGAAGATATATTCTCACACCTTAACAATGTAGGAATAGTAGTTTGCATACTTCTTCATGTAATCTATTATTCCTTATTGAAATATAAAATATAACCACATTTCTCATTTTCAAAGCTCAATGAACAAATACAATGCCAATACAACGATATGAAACATGGTATTGATTTTTCTAGTACATGAGAGCATTATAAAAATGATTGGTTTTAACCTTCTCAATATCCAGATATATTGCAATCATGAAATAGAGATTAAAGGTAGTGTCCATATTGGACAAGGATAAGTGCAAAAATTTCCAATTAAATGATCACAAGAGGAAATTCTTTCAACCTTCTAAACTATGAGAGAAACACCTTGACCCTACAGAAGATAAAACCCAGTATGCTGAAGTTACCTCTTGTAATAGCTTCAAGTAACTATATTTTTTGCACTCCAACATGTAACATTCCTAAAACCATTCTTACGTCTCAGATAACATTTGGAGTCAAATAAAGCATAGCAATGATCAAGTTTGAGCAATAACATAGAAAAATGCATGAACATATTTTTCAACCATCTTTAGAGGAAAACATCTATCTTGGGAATGGATGGATTATCGAACAATTTTGCAGAGGTTTATGGAATAGAGAAATATTGACAGACATCTTTTTTGGTATGGAAAAGGAGATTTTGTGCAACCTTTAATGGGGATGCTTTCTCCTTTCATTTGGTGAGATATGATCTTTTATATCATAGTTTCCAGCCTAGATTACATCCAAATTTGACATTTTTGGAAAGGATATAGACTCTCTTCAGATTAAGGCCATGGAAGATATACTATCACTGTGTCTATTATTTAAACAAAGATATAGTAAATTCATCTATTTGAAATCTTAGTGCCTTTAGAGCTATAACTTTGTAGCAGTAGTTGCAGGAGTATCAAACTTTGAGGGCTTGCTATGAAGACACATGAAGAAAGAGATGTGTGTATAGGGAAGTGCACTACACTTGTTTCATACCTCCACACATTTTGAGGACATGTCAATAGAAATGTTAATGTTGTTTAATACACCGACGTTTTCTAGTTTTAGAAAAGTTCTCTTTGTCAAATATGTTGTTTTCATTAAGTAATATTTCCAACCAAGAGGATAAAGACTTGGCATGCTTAGGAAATAGTGGGGTTATTTCTTGTTTGTATTTATGATTTATTAGTATTCCACCACTAATAACTTCATTATGTAGCTGTTTGTTTAGTAATATATTACAATAATGACTTGTTAAAGGAAAAGGATTCTGGTTTGTTTGAATAGCATAAACTCAAATGGAATTTAGCTTTGAATTAAAAAAATGGAATATATTCTGAAAATTATGTTTTCTAATCAAATATAGGCTCATTGTTTAATCATTAAAAAATGTATTCATGACAATAAGAAATGATTTTGGACACTATGAATTACAAAACTCTCCAGCTCAAAAACAGGTTAGCATATTCATTTTTGTCTGCATCAGAGAGAAGTGAATGAGTAACATTAATTTTTCTTTGAATATGTATAAAAAGATTTTAGAGATTCGAAATGGAAATTGCATGTGCTAATATTGTTCAATTAATTATATGGAAAACAAGGGGCATATATAAATTGTTTGCTTATGGGAATTGGATTCCTTTTCCCCTGGAATAGTATGTTGGCAATTGAAGATTACTATATTGAAGCTATATTCCCGGTTAGTATTGAAATTTACAAAGTCTTGTCTTATTATTTTTTAGTTTCCTGTTGTAATCTTATGTCAACAATACTTTGCTCCACCCATTTTATTTCTACTGACAAATTTTATAGTTGAGGTGTCACTACTTCTTAAAGATAACTAGAGTAAACGATACAATTGAAAAAGTTGAGCACGAGACATTCTTGGTAGAAATTGCGAGCTCTGTTGTGTTTGATTATGTTGGATAAAATAAAAATTGCAATGTAACATATGAATGGAATTCAAAATATTGGGATAGAAATGTGTGCATCTATTTGCATTTATTACTTTAGTTGAGTACAAAATTTCATCAACAAATGTTGTACACTGCGAACAAAGTAGGTAGAAATTTATTATATGGCGATGTTTTATTTGCTTTGTTTATATAGGTCATCTGGTCATATAGTGGCCATTTTTTTACCAACGGAAGAAAAGTTGTTTGATTTCCTTGCTTTTATGGGGAAAAATGGCATTAACATTTGTTGGGGTTGAGGAATTTATAGTACGAATCCTTTATATTTTACTTTAGTTTATATTTCAATGTTCATTGAATTTCATGTCTTATACTCTGCATTGTATCTTCTTCTTCTTCTTATTCCTCTTTTTTTCTCAGAAAAGGAAATCTGTATTGATGGCACGAAGCAGGAATTGAAGAAAGAGGAGAACAATAACACTAGAGTGACAAAATTAAAATTAAAGAGAGAGATAAGAGAATTGGTCTAGTGGCACCCATAGAGTCAATATCCCACATAAGACACACACATAGAAACTGATGGTCAAGCCTCGAGAGTTGGTGAATTCACTCACAATTCCTTGGAAACACAATGATAATGTTTTGAAACGATGAAACAATATTTAATGTGTAAATTGTACTCGAACCAATTTTTAGTTGGAAACTCATATTGTAATACTTGACATTTTATATAATATAATTTATGTGGTTGGAATTATTTATAATTGCACTTGATGTTACTTAGTATTGTAATTAACATATGTAACTTTGCGTTTTCATATTAGATGAACATGTACATTATATGACAATTTTTTGTTTTTTATTTTCTTATTTTTTTATTTTTATTGCGTTGATTTAGTTGCAAAATCATACTAATTACTTTATATTGATTAATAATGAAGATATAAAATCAATCTAAAACTACTAAATTAGTAGTTTATATTTATTAATGATGAAGACAAATAAAATGAATATATGACTCAATTAGTTGATCATAATGATTGTTAATGAAGTAAATGAAATGATTATAAACCACTGAAGTAGTCATTTATATAATGAATATGAAACTACCAAAAAAGGGTAAATGACTAATGCAAATGATAAATTTGTGGCTACAAATGATGACTAAATTTTGCATATATACGACTATTAGTAGCTAATTTACAGTATCTTATAATACAACCAAAATTTAATCATATTTATTTGGTCATTAATTGATTTTAAACGATGTCTAAAATTTGCATATATACGACTATTAATAGCTAATTTACAGTATCTTATAACACGACCAACAATTTGGTTATTAATTGGTTTCCTTGGGTGATCATTTAGTATTATATTTTGTTGTATATTTGGTCATTAATTGTGGCAATCAATGACTAAATTAATAACCAAATTAATGACTAAATATACTGTTAGACAACAAAATTGAGACAATCAATTAATGACTAAGCTAAAAATGACTAAAAGTTGGGCGCGCTATAAGATATTGTAAATTAGCTACTATTGGTCATCGACCAAAAAATAGTTGTTTATATGCAAATTTTAGTCATTTTTTTAGTAACTAATTAGCCATTTTGTACTAGTGTACTATCTATGATAAGTATGAAAACATTTCTAACATTTCTTATGATCCAATAATGAAATTTGTAACTTGTCATATAATATACATGTAATAATTGTTTATTTGAATGTTTCATTAGCAATAATTATGGTGCCAATCTCACACTAACTATCTTTCATCTTCACTTGTCTTTTTCCTTATATTTATTCAAATTTGGTGGTCTTCAATATAGTTGATGAGTAAAATGAGGAATGAGAATACACAATGACTTGGCCTTAAAATTTTACTATCGTATTAGCATTTTTTATTTATATGTAAGTTAAAAATACATTTATGTGGTTCAAAAAAATATTTATTTAAAGTTAATATATGGGATAGGATGTCTTGGGTAAGAAAATGCATGTAGCTACTCAAGACTCGATAAATATTGATGTGGAGTTGAATTTTTTTTTTTTTTAGTTGGGAGGTGAAGATTGCAGCTTGTTGCAGATGCAAGGTCGAGAAGTCGACCTCCCCACAACTCACTATTTGGTTCATCATTGAAGTGGTGAATTCTTGGGTCAACTCCATCCTTGGCTTAAATTTTGTGAGGGGGTATTCCAGTTTAGTGCCAGAGAAGTAGGGGGAGGTCGGTGTTTTGACGGTCCTTGACAGAGTGAGTTGTTGGGTATTTGTTATATTCTTTCCACAACTTGCTTCAATTGTTGTTACATTTTGTCAAGCACAACAAAGGTCACAAGGAAGGGCAACAACCCCACTTCAGGGGTTTTGGAGCAACGTCCGGAAATATTTTTTTATCTAGACCTTAGGATGGTGGGTGGACCTACCCATGGTTTTCCACATGGTTTTGGGCATGATATTTTTTTCCCATGGTATTTTGTAGATCCAGTCAAGGGAACTATGGTTGTGTTATAATCTAGGGTTAATGGATTGGGGTTATGAATTCTTTAGATTGTATATAAGGTATTGAAACATTGAAAGAAATATAATTGAAAGTTAATATGGTTTTCCTAGTTTGGGTTCGAAGAGAAAATCTTTGTGTATATTTTGTTATGCTCTCACCATTGTTTTTTTTTTTTTGTTTTAAAATTTCATTTATAGCTAATTTCTATACAGGGTTAAATGTTCATCTGGTATCAAAACCAAGTTATGATTCAAGGGGATGCCTTTGTCGCTAACAGGTTTTGCTTGGGAATGTGGTAGATCTCGTTATAGTCGGAGATCTGTGAGATAGATTCTTGTGGTGAAAGGAGATGACAGGTAGTGAAAATATAGAGATGAATAAATTCAATGGAAAACGTTTTGAGTCGTCGAAGCTCAAGATGTAGGATCTGTTGGTGGGAAAAGATAAATGGATCATTATATATCTAGATACGACACCAACAGTAATGTCAGAAAAATACTTGGAAAAGTTAGATCAGAAGGCCAAGAGCACAATAGGATTATGTCTCTTAGATTCAATATTGTTGAATGTATCACTGGGAAGCTACGACAAAGGCTTTGTGGGACAAGTTAGGGAAATTGAGTCAATCTAAGTCTCCACTGAATAGAATATTCCTACTCAAAAAGTTATATATCCTTAGGAAGAAGGATGGAGACTCAGTGACTGAGCATCTAAATGCCTTCAATATTGTTGTAAGTCAGTTGTTATTTTTTTATATTAAAATTTTGATGAAGACAAATGCATTAGTCTATTTTGTTCTCTACCAGACTCATGGGATAGTTTGGTTGTTTCTAAAGGTAGCAATACAAGTACCTTGAACTTTGATGAAATAGTTTCATCCTTGTTATCAAATGAGATGAGATGGAAAAATATGGAGAACCAAAATGGACATACTTTGTCTATATGAGAATGATCCTAGGAAAAAATAGAAATAATTCCTCAAGTGGGAGATCTAAATCTAGAGGGAGATCCAAATCTCTAGGAAAACATATAAAGGTATGCTATAAATGTGGAAAATAGGGAACTACAAAAGGGATTAAAGATCTAAAACTTTTGAGAAAGGAAATGGATTTGATGATGCTCCTTTTGCAAAGGTGAAAACCACACTCAAATGAAGGTGGGGATGTGTACATGGCTTCTTCTTCAAGTACACACGTAGATCATGAGCCATGGTTGACTAACTCAGGTGCATCCTTTCACTTCACTTTCCATAGAGAGTGGTTCTGCAAGTTTGATAAATATGATGGTGGTGATATATTCCTAGTGGATGACAAGAAGGATAGGTTCATAGGATGTGGAAAATTCAAACTGAAGTTGCAATGTGGAAGGATTAGAACACTTCCTAGTGTTCTGCACATTCATGCATTGGCCATAGATTTAATTTATGCAAGCAAGATGGATGATGCAGGTGTAAAAACAATGTCTGAGAAATATGCCTTCAAGATTGTTTGAGGAGCATTGGTATTGATATGGGCAGTTCGTATTGGAAATATGTACAAGCTTCTAGGTAGCACTATTGTTGATGGGTGCAGTAGTTCTGTGGTCCCTAATATTGGAGTACAAAATTTGTTGGTCTCTATTAGAAAATTAATTAACGGAGCAATGAAATAAATAAAATATTGAGAAAACACAAATACAAAAATGTTTAAAACAATAGAGACATCGATATATGTCACTCACCCAATCTGGGTTATGTCCATGGATAAAAATCTAGTCCTCCCTTTTATATTATCCAACAAAATGAAGAGATACAACCTACAATAGATCCACTATAATTTCCTCTTCGCTCTCACATAGTCTCCTCTATCTTTCTTGGTTAGAATAATAATGCATAGTTGGAATATAATTCCTTCATATAACCCAGGGTTTCTTTTTAGGGAAAAAACCCTAATTTAACATAGTTATCATATCATCCTCCTAATGAACGACCCAGATTGACTATGAAATTACAATATTTTACAATGCAATTTCTCATGAATTTTTAGCTTCAGGGGTGCTACTCCCACACCCCCCCTGCGTGAGGGGTGTACAATATTACTAGGGTATACACCTGGTTGAAACAAGACCTTTGAATGAGGAAGGTAATCAAGATCCACATACAACAGACTTTGGAGAAAAGACTATGATGTGGCATCAAAAACATGGTCATATTGGAGAGAAGGGCCTTCAAATATTGCATGGAAATGGTATGGAAGAAGGTATGTCTAATTTCTATCTAGAGTTTTATTTCTGTGAACATTGTGTATATGGGAATCAGAATCGGGTAAGTTCCCACTCTGGTGCTAAGAGGGTGAAAGAGATATTAGATATTATGCATGGTGATGTGTTTTTACCTTTCTTGGTTCCATCATCGGCAAGTTTGTGTATTATGTCTCATTTATAGATGAATTTTTGATGAATACATGGACATATTCCCTTAGGAATAAATCTAAAGTCTTTGACAGGTTTAAGGAATTAATTCTTTGGTGGAAAATCAGACAGAAAGAAGATTAAGATGTTAAGGATAGATGATGGTGGAGAGTTCTACAATAAGTGTGGTATAGCATGGAAGAAAACTACTCCATACACACCTCAACAAATTGGATTTTCATAAATAATGAACAGGATATTGATGGAAAAGGTGAGAAGAATGTTTAGTGGTGTCGAGTTAGGAAAGTAATTCTGGGAAGAGGTAGTGGATACTACATGTTATCTATTTAAGAGATCACCTTCAACAACGTTGGAGGATAGGACTCCACATGAGGTATGGGATGGTAAGAAACCATCTCTCTCATGACTCAGGGTATTTCATTGTGATGCATATGTAGTCCTAATCTGCTAAGGATTATAGTGTGGAAGTTGAACAATCAAAGGAAGTCCAAGAGACCTTGGAATATGACTCCAAGAGTCATAATAATTCCTTATAAATGTATAGCATTTGTATAGTAAATGTAACTAACATTATATCTTAACAATTGCCTACTATTTTGGTGTGTGCTTAACATGGTATTAGATCTTGGAAAATTTTAGCCCTGTTTAAGCCTGACCCACTTGTTTTTTTGTGGCCTTATAGACTTGCACTAATCATTCACGTTGGGAGCACTTTTATGTCCTGATATTTTTTATTAACTGCCCACTATTTCTCCTCGATATTATTAATTTGGAATGTAGCGCCTTCTGCTACAGATATGCTTCTCTTTCCACTTTCCTATTTCAATGCTACATAGGGAAACACTCCTTTGGTCAGTGCTATCTGATGAGCCCCAGAAATGGGTAACTATATGGGCTCATTTTGCCTATTATTTGCATTTAATCCACCATTATCAATAGTTTTGTGCATTTTTTTAATATATTTATATCAATAGAGTGAATGGAGAAGGTCACTTTGCCATGTAGTCTAATGAGTGTTTATTGCAGATTTTTTGGACAATTTTGGACAAGGACCAGGAATTTATGAGCAAAATGACAGCCAAACTCGAGGAAACATGGATGAGGACTTATAGTAGGGTTTTCTCCTTCATTAATGACCCCTTCCTTGAATTCTTCATCAACAACTCGGAGTACAAAGGCCCACATTGATGATTCCAAAGGGCAGTTGAGCAAGTCAAGTAGGGTTGTTGTTATCTTCAGTTCTAGGAAGTCGAGTTCCTTAAGTTTAGGAGGACTGTTGGAAGTCACCACTTATATAAATAAGAAGGCTTCAAGCCTCATTATATTAGCCATTTCATAGTATATTTTTGTACTTTTGTGTAGCTTTGTACTCAACTCATTTTCGAGCTCTTTTTGAACACAGTTTTGTGATGTAACGGCTATTTTTTGATAAATGAAGATGGACCAAGTTTTGAACCAGCACTGATTTTTTCTAGAGGGTTGAAGCTCTTGGGTTAGGGCCCAACCCAAGCTTCCCAGCACCTCCTTTGTGTATTTATATGCTTTTTCTTGTATTCATGAGATAACTTTTGTTGTTTAGGTTAATCTTGCTTTGTTAAATTAGGTTGCTTTTGATGGTTAGAATAGTTGTTTTTGCTTCAAGTTGCTTAAGCAATTTGCTACAGTAACAGAAAAAGATCCAAAAAGGCCACCGGTAGGTCTTGATCTCCTTTCTCCCTCCTTGGGACCATGATTTGAGGTCAAGGCACTACTGTTGCGCCCAAAAACACAGTTTTTGCTCTTCCAATGCAACTTCTAGTGTGATATTTTGAGTTGGAGAAGTTGATATTAGTTTGGATTCACATGATTAGATCATTTCATGTTCATTTAATATCGTTTTCTCACATAATTTTCTATTCATAAAGTATTTTTTGGCATTTTCCTGGTTTTGGGTCAGAATTTAGGTTATAATAGACAAAACTCTGTTTTTTGGTTCTTGCTTTGGTCAGTTTTGAGAAGTAAGTGTGCAAATCTCTTGTAAAAAATTCCATATCATCATTCCTCCATAACATAGCTTGTACTAGTTCATATTTCAATATCTCCCTCACTCATTCATGACATTTCGCCAATCTGCCCTAATTTCTGTGTTTTTCCATAAAATTTCTCTTTTGTCCTTTGAACAAATCCAACCATCTCCTTTGGCGTTGATCTTCTTTGACAAGTTATATACCCCTCAACACCTTCATCAAACCTTCATTTCCCCTTTCATATCATTTTTCCACCTTCATACCTCCAAAAACCACTTTTGGCCTCCTCTTGTAGATCCTCCTGTAGAATCTCTTGTATATCCCCTACAGCTTCCTATAGAATTTCCTGCGAGTAATTTTTCAAAGTTTGATCACAATGGAAGTCTTCAAAAGGTTACTAGAGACTTCTTATGACCTCTCCACACCTTCCTCACCATCTAAAAATGCCAACTCCATCTGCCTTTGCCACCAAACCCCTACACAGTCACAACCAGTCAAATCACAAGCATAATAATTCCACATGAAAATACTCAAAAGTACAAAAAGATGATTTCTTCTCATTTCTCTTAAGAATTAGCTTGAATAAATGAAATTTACCTTTTCAATAGTCAATGGAACCCATTTCAGTAGTTTCCATCTCTTTTTGCAAAAGTAGGGTTAGTGGGTGAATTAGGGTTTGCTAGGGTTTGTTAGGGTTTTCATTTCATTTCAGTTTTCCTTCTCTTTCTGCAAGTAGAATAGGCCTTGGAGAGTTAGCTTTCTTCCATCATAGTAAAATCTTCTTCTGAGAACTCATAGAAGTTGGCTTAAGCTCCTAGCGAACTTGCATCAGTTGATTAAGTAACAGCCTACAGTAAGAGCTAGTACTTGTGCATACAACACCGTCGCTTCCAAGTTTGTTATGAACTACCGGGTTGATAAAAGTAAATAAGGAAGCCCTAGGAGTGCAGCATTATTGCTGCAATACTATAGCTCACCACTCATTTTGGCACCATTGCCGGGGAAGCGTCAAAATATTTTGTGGTTATAGCTTTTCTTCTATTTTCTACTGCAACATTCTGCTAAGTAGTTTATTTCAATAAAAGTAGAGTAGTTGTTTCATTTCAATTTTGCAATTTCATTTTAGCAAGCTTATATTAGACATTTCTTGCTTTCATTTCAATCCTGCAATTTCAATTCCAGCAAAGTAGATTAGTCATCTCCTGCTTTCATTTCAATTCTACAATTTTTATTTCAGCAAGATTCATTTCAGTTAGTTGCAAGTTGTTGGTCAGCCATTTTAGTTTTATAGGTACAAGCAGAGAAAACACAAAAATCACCCAAAAAAAGATATTTCCTTTCATGGCTCATAGGAATAGAAACAATTTAGGAAAATTCCTACCCAACACCGCCACCACATCACTAAGTCACCCTTCTCTCTTCTTTGGTGGCAGTGATCAAGAAGAACCTATAGGTGAACCTCTAGAGATATACGAAGATCCTATAATAGAAGAAGAGTAAGAAACCATTCCTCCTGAGACCATGGCTAAAAATAGAAATGTTAGAGGAGATGGGAAAGAATAGAAGGTTCCTTTCCTATCCGAGAGACCAATAGGGACACAAAAATAAAAAACATAAGTCCTCCAACCTTACCTCACTTCCATGGACTGACAGTCAAGGATCTTGATAACTTCTTGTTTGAATTTGTTGTTCTCTATCGAACCTATGACTATGCAAAGGATGAGCAGAAGTTGAAACTATTCCCTTCTACCCTCAAGGATGTAGCATTGCGTTGGTTCATGGGGTTACCTAGAAACAGTATAACAACTTGGGCTAAGATGCAGCAAGCCTTTAACAACAAGTACTGGGACTACTGTAGGTCAAAGGATACCAAGGAAGAAATCTTCCGAATGACCATGGGAAGTGATGAATCTTTAGAAGACTATGATTAAAGGTTTCAACTCAGTTATAAAAGGGCCAAGTGCACACTTGACCCCGAATCTCTGAAGTTGGTTCTGCTTAGAGGAGTCCCTGAAGACCTTCTAGATACCCTCCATTTGCTAGCTAGGGAAGACATCTACCAACTTCCTTATGATGACATAAAGAATGTCCTTAGAAACCATTCTAGGTCCGAAAGAGAGGTAGGGGAAGTCAACCTTTAGCCAGTACATCCTCATCTAGTTCATCCCTTAGAAATGAACTTTAGAATCAGTTGGAAGATTTCAAGAGCGAGGTAAGGCAAACTCTTTCCATGCAAATGTATACCTTGCATATCAAAAGGAAATAAGAGGAAGCCGAAAGGGCTTTGGTATTTTTTGTCCCAGGTTCACTAGAAAGCATCTTAGGAACGATTGTCCATTGCACTCTATAGAAGTGTGTTTAGTTTGTGAAGAATATCATCCTATGAATCAGTGCCCTTCCTTGCTCAGAATCAAAGCTGCATATCAGGGGGTTGAAGGAGCACTGAACCACTCTATTTCATGAACCAAAGGAGGCAACATGGACCCAGACCTTACCAACAGGGAATGCAAGGGACATCCTAAACTTATTACAACCCCAATCAAGCCACTTCCATGCCTTCTTGGGGTCCCCCTGCTCATCCTTCCTAGTCCACACCCCCCCCCTTGGTCATATCCTCTTCAATACCAGGCTCTACTAGTTGCTCACTCGTTTCACTCTTATGCTCAGTCATAATCTTAGTGGAATGCACCTCAACAGGGGTGGAGGCCCTAGTACAACTCTCCTCCCGCTCTTTTGCCTCCACCACATGCTCAACCACCACCATTACCTCCTGCTCCACCAAGGCAACCCCAAATACCTGCTCAACCGAACCCGAACCCCAACAACAGACAGGCCCAACAAGTATATAGTGGAGAAACATCATGTCTAACCTATGCTGTGGATATTTAGGAGATTAACCTATTGTCTGGGAAGGTTCTCTGAAATAGCCAACCTCCCCTTAAGGAGGATGGGGGAGAAAAACATGAAAGTGAACAAGAAGTCATTCCACCCTTTCCTGAGAGACTAACTGGAACCACACAACCCACCCCAGAAGAAACTGAACTTCTTGGAGAATTAAAATAGTTATGTGTAAAAATACCACTTCTTCAAGCCATAAAAGATGTGCCCATATACAACAAGATGATCAAGGAGAAGTGCTTCAGACACCTAGGTAGGCGCAAGAGAGATGCCCCAATCATCAATTTCATAAGATAATTGTCTGACCTGATGTTGGGGTAGGTAATTGATCCGAAATATCTAGACCCTGGGAGTTTTGTAGTCGATGTCCACATAAATGGCACCATAATCACCCATACCTTGATTTATCTAGGGGTTGCCATTAATGTGATGACTAGGGACACTATGCTCAAACTCAACCTTCAGGGTTCCCTGAGAAATACCTCAATAGTACTGCAGTTAGCAGACCACTCCACCGTGATCCCTGAGGGGATTGTGGAAGATGTAATGGTCTCTATTGACTCCTGGGAGTATCCGGTTGATTTCCTGGTTCTCCAGCCGAAGGCAAAGCTCACCGGGTATCCTCTCATCCTGGGGAAACCTTGGTTGGCTACTACATATGCCTACATCAGTTGTTGAGCTGGGAACATGACAATCAATAACAGGCATATGTCCAAATAGATAGTCTTATATCCTCCTACCCAACTTCTATTAGAACATGATCTACCCCTCTGGTTGGAGGAGGAAGATGAGGATGAAGTCTATTCCGCACCATTTTGTATAGTAGAGGCCACCATGGGGGGCCCATAAATCGAGGATGACCTTACTGAAAATTTGATTCAGAATCCACCCCCGAGTGTGTTTCCATTAGAAGAGTTGGTGGAAGGAACCCAGACCAATCCTGTAGTTGATCTTTGTGTAGTAGATCCGACCTCTCGTCGATTTAAGAATGTGGAATTCAGCCCAGGAAGAACCTTGAAGATCAAATCATCCCTATCCACCTCTCAGGAGAAAGAACTGTGTAACTTATTGAACAATCACTTGGATGCTTTCACCTAGAGCTATAAGGAGATGAAGGGAGTCCACCCTTCAGTTTGTACTCATCACATTTACATTAAAGAAGATTGTAAACTAGTCATGCAGCCTCAAAGGAGGATGAATCTAGCCCTTAAGGACATTGTCAAAGAAGAACTGCAAAAGTTGCTGGATGCAAGGTTCATCTACCCCATCTCTGACAGCGAATGGGTTTCTTCTTTGGTGCTAGTGCCAAAGAAAAATAGGAAGTGGAGAATCTATGTAGATTATCGGGAACTAAACAAGGCCACCAAGAAGGACCATTTCCCTTTGCCTTTCATAGATCAAGTGTTAGATGGCCTGGTAGGGAAGAAGTTTTTCTCCTTCCTAGAAGTGTTTAGCGGGTACAACTAGATCCAAATCAACCTGGAAGACCATGATAACACAACTTTCACTTGTCCTTGGGGTACTTTTGCCTACCGGGTCCTTTCTTTTGGTTTGTGCAATGCTCTTGCCACTTTCCAGAGAGCAGTACTAAGCATATTTGTTGAACTGGTGCATGATTCAGTGGAAATCTATATGGATGACTTTACACCTTATGGTTCTAATTTCCAGGAAGCTTTGACTAAATTGGAAAATTTTTTAGCCAAATGCATCAAAATGAACCTGTCCCTCAGCCCTAAAAAATGCAAATTCTTGATGACTGAAGGGACCATGCTAGGTCATACAATTTCTTAGCAAGGGTTACAGGTGGATCCAAATAAGATTGCTATCATCCAAAGGGTCCCACCCCCTCAAAAGGTAAGAGATGTTCGAAGTTTCCTAGGCCTAGCAGGGTATTAGAAGATTAATCAAGGATTTTAGTAAGCTAGCCTCTCCATTGTTTGGTGTTTTGGGAAATGATGCTAAGTTAATACGGACTAACATCTGTCAAGAGGCTCTGGATACCTTGAAAGGTAAACTGGTAATTGCCCCAGTTTTGAGAGGTCCAAACTGGGCCCTACCTTTCCACATTCACACAGATGCCTCAAACAAAGCGATAGGAATAGCCTTAGGGCAAGTTGAGGAGAAGCTACCTTATGCCATATATTGTTTCAGTTAAAACCTGTCCAAGGCAGAACTAAACTACACTGTAACCAAAAAGGAGCTCCTATATTAGTTCATTCCATAAATAAGTTCAGACACTACATCACCGGCTATAAAACATTCGTACACACTGACCATGCTGCAATTAGGTATTTCATGAATAAACCGGATGTAAATGCTTGCATCATTAGATGGTTGCTGTTATTTCAGCAATTTGATTTGACCATTGTTGATAAGTCGGGAAAGGAAAATGTTGTTGCTGATTTTCTGTCTAGACTAGATCTACCTGCAGGTGAAGAAGGGATGGTGGATGATCAAATGCCAAATGAACACCTATTCGCTATTTTAGTACTCTCTCCATGGTTTGCTGATATAGAAAATTATTTGTTTTCAACACAGTTTCTGCCACACCTATCCTCAAAAGAGAAGAGCAAGATCGTGAGGAAGAGTGCCCCATTTACCTGGATTGGGGGGCAATCTTTTTAAACTTGGACCAGATCATATTTTGAGACGATGTGTTAGGAGGAGGAATTTTTTGACATCCTCCTAACTTGTCGTGATGGGCCCTATGGGGGCCACTTTGCAGCAAAGAGGACTACCTTTAAAATTATGCAAGCAGGCTACTATTGGCCCACTCTTCATTAAGATGTCAGGAGATATATCAGCCATTGTGACCGATGTCAAAGGATGGGGAAACCTAATCCAAGGGATGAGATGCCCCTGCAACCTCAAGTGACTTTTGAGCCATTTGAGAAGTGGGGCATGGACTTTGTGGGTCCTATCAACCCTCCTTCAAAATAGAAATCTTACATCATTGTGTGTACTGATTATCTGAAAAAATGGGAAAAAAAAAAGGCGATCAAGGCAACAACAAAAAAAAAAAAGTAGCTGAGTTTTCAAGGGAAAATATCTTTTACAAGTCTGGTTATCCAAGAGAGTCAGTCACAGATCAAGGGATTTAGTTTACCTCCAATCTGGTTGAAGACCTACACACACATCACAAGATTAAGCACAAAACTTCCACCCCTTATCATCCATAAGTAAATGTATAGGTGGAAGTCACTAATAGAGCTTTGGAAGGAATTTTGATGAAGGTAGTGAGCAGTAGTAGAGAAGATTGGGCAGATCGATTGGTTGAGGCCACCAGGGCCTATAACACCACCTGGAAAACCACCACAGGGTTCACACCCTATGAGCTGGTCTATGGGAAGAAGGCTCTGCTATCAATAGAATTTGAATATAACACATTAAGGATGGAAGCTCAGCGGGACCTAGATCTCAGCCATGCACAAAAGGAAAGATTGCTTGAGCTAAATCGATTGGATGAACAAAGATTGCAGGCCCTTCTCCACTCAGAGAAAAATATGGCATGACAGACACCTCAAGGAAAAACAATTCTAGCAAGGAGATTGGGCATTGCTGTATGATTCAAGATATAAATATTTCAAGGGCAAACTGAGGAAAAGATGGTTGGGACCATACACAGTAGAAAAATGCAATGACAATGGTTCAGTCCTGATTCGTACCATTGATGAAGAAGCCATCCCCATGCTCGTAAATGGGAATAGGTTGAAGATCTACAGGAAGCCCCTTTCCAAGCAAGAATTCATTGAGAATCTGGGTAAAACAGTGTTGGTAGTGGAGCAGGTCTCTTCCTCCACTCCACCCACACCTTCAGCTAAGAAGAAACAAAACAAAACAAAACAAAAAAAAACAAAACAAAACAAAAAAAGAGAAAAAAGAAAAAGAAAAAAGAATAGAAAAAATAAAAAAGATCCCTGGGTGAAAACCTCTTGGAGGCTCCCAGGGCAGGTATTGAGGATGAAAACCTCCTAGAGGTGCCCCAGTTGTCTCATAAAAAGAAAGAAAGAAAAAAGAAAAAAGAAAAAGGAAAAAACAGAAAAAACTAACTTCTTTTGAATGCATTTGTAGATTTCAGGAGGGTCACACAAGGAAAAAGGACATGACCAAGCTGCATATATCCTTCATAGTCCCTTCCTCCATCGCCATTATCTTTTCTTAGGCCATGGTCTCACTAGTCTTGAAGATTTCACATCCTACAAGAAACTGTGTGCATTCTACAGGAGGCTCCTATAGCAATCACAGAGAGCTCAAAATCAAGTTTAGAAAAGAATATGAGGGCTAGAAATTTGTTTAGGAGGCTTGTGGATCTCCCTACCACCATCCATCATCCTAATTCTTCATTCCATCCTTGCACACCCACATTTCCACTCGCTTTTTCTTTCATGCACACAAGAAAACACAAAATTCAGTTTCTTTTGTTTTTTCTTCCAAAAAAATATAATGAATAAAACAATATCATTCTTCACTTGTTCTTGCCTGATGCCTTCCAACTGTTCTTCCTTTTGTTCAGAACCTTCTTTAGCTGTCTCTTCAGCCCCTGCTCAGGAATCAGCTTGAAATTTTAGAGGGAAAAGTAGCTACAAGAAATCCTGTAGGATTCCTGTAGCAGCTGATCCCTTTAAAGAACAAGCTCCAGAAACAGGGTCAGCATAGCCAAGACGTATGCAACATGCAGGGAGCAGAGCCTAATCAAAAAATCACTAGCATAAGCCAAATTATGAGCATGCATAGCACTAGCAACAACAACAATGAGAAAATGAATTATCAAAGTCCAGCATGCAGAGCACAACAACGACTAATAGGTAAGTGGCTAAACGTATTCCTCGGTTCCATGCATGAATATTATTTAGAAACTACATGAACTATTGGGATGGTCATGATTAAGCGGAATCAGTGGCCAGCTAACTGGCCACCCTCGTTTAGTTCAAAACACCCTTTTGGAGTTCAAATGAGCCTCGTCCAATTCCAACTGCAGTTCAAATACGCAGTCAACACGTGTGGCCATCAACTCGGGAAGAAAAAAACTTAGAATCGGTAGTAATGGTGGCGTATAACAAAATAATGGAGGTGATGGTAGTTAGGCAACATGAACTAGCATAATGGCACTGGAGAACAACCAACGGTCCGAATGGGGATAACGTACCCATCCTGCCGCCTCACCTCGTCACCGCAGACTATGCTATCAGCTTAAGTACAATGTGGTCTAAGCCTCCACCACCTTTTGTTTTCATTTGCATCGATAAGTTCTCAACTGCAGCACTCACCTACCACCTTCAGAACAACGAATTAGTCGTTTTCTGCCAATTTTTCAAGCCCCTCCCGCCTATCGAGTTCTACAAGAGCACTATTGCATTCTACAGGAGCAGGAACATCGTCTACAAGAGCATTTCTATAGGAAGGCCAGAGAGCAGCTCTACAGATGAAAAATTCAAAATTTCTGTCAAATTCGAGATTGAAAAGAGGTAGGCTCGGAAACCCACTCTGCATGTGATATATCTGTACAATGTGGTGGATTAGAAGAAAAGTATTGGGTTGAAAGAGAAAAGGAAAGAAAGCTTAAAAGTTTCCCTATGTTTTCCTGAATTCCATATAGTCTCTCCATTTTCTTCTCTGCGCTCAAAAATCTATTTTTTCTTTCCTTTCCCATATTCTCCAAAAAAAGTGGACAGAACCATAGAAACCAAGCCTGTGAAAAAATGAATTTGCAAGTCTGTCTACTTTGTGAAAACGAAACATTGTGTTATATATTCTTTTTTCTATCAAAGTATTGATTTCTTCCAAAAGCCAAGAAGTAAATTTAGGTTGAAGACATTTTGAAGGGAGAAAAATTGTAAATTGATGTTGTGAAGAAAGAAGAACACGCGAAATTCCCTCTCTAATTTCAAAAAGACAAACATCAGCCACTTCTCTATTTCCGGTTTTGAAAGTTGTTGCCTTCTTCCTCACCTGAGCATTTTCAGAAGTCACTAAACACCATGCGAGGAGGTTTTATGAGAAAGGATCCTTTGAATACCAGCAAATTGCATGAGCATCGAGAAGTGGTGGCCCTCTTCACCAGGGCAAACTAGATGCCTTTCTTTAAGAGAAATCATGGATATGATGAGGAGGTGACAGAGGAATTTTTAATGTCCTTAAGGCGACATTAAAAAACCCATGCTACAGTTAGTTTCAGGGGCCTGAGTCTAGAGCTTACACCAGATTTTATCAGCAGAATCATAGATCTTCCACTTGGGCTCCCTTGGAGCATAGAAGAAAAACCATTAGGACAGGTTGCTAAAAAGACATTCTTTCATCCTGATGAATATCTTGTACAAGATAAGAATGGGGTTAGAAGGACAAGCTTACCTCATCCATGGAGTGAGGTCAGCTACCAGATCATGAAATATATCTCCTGTGAAGGAATATTCAGTATAGTTTATGGTTATCACTTCAGGTTATTGCATGAATTGAGATATGGGATGGACCTACCTGTAGCTAGAAAACTCAGTCTCCCATATTTCCTCCTCCAATCTCTAATAGAATGTGGCACCAAGTTGAATGTGAGGGTTCTAGACCAAATAGCCACCATGGGCTCATCAAATTGTTGGTAGAGGATGCCCTTCACACCTACACCATCCCCATAGCTTGGGAATTTTTCAAGGACATGTCTAAAGAAGATGACATCAAAACTCTTATTGATGACCTTATCCCATATTGTAGTGAAGAGGAGGACCAGAAAGAGGAACTTGAGAAGGAAGTTCATGAGGAGGCACAAAATAGTCAAATAGAAGAAGAAAAAGAGGAGAAACATAAAGAAGAGGAGAAACTAGATAAAACCACAGTTGAACCTAAGGCAGAAAAGAAAAGAGCATCAAAAGCAGAGAAGAGAAAGAGAACAAAAGCTTAGAAAAAGAAGCCCAAGAAAGCTCAAAAGAAGACTACCATAGGAAAGGCAGAGACCCAACAAGAAAAGGAGAAAACACCACCAGAGACAGCGGAGACAAAAATAGAAACAACAGATATAGGAAAAACTGCAGAAGGCGAAGAAGAAAAACAACAAGAGGAAATATCCCTTGAAACATTGGCAAGGGAAGCAGCAGTTGTTCTTGCTGGATTAAGCACTCCAACTCAGCAAAAGGGAAAAAGAAAAAGGCATACATCAATGTATTTCAAAGCAGGATGAGCACCAGGATTAAGGTGGGCAAGCTCCAACCACCATCAAAAGAACCCATTATCATTTAGGATGCACCTACTATAACAAGGGAGGAATCTCCCTCAAAAAGCTCTATCACCTATGAGAGAGGGAGTTCAAAGACCTCCACCTGGAAGGAAAGGATCAAATTGATGGACTCCAAAGCAGTCCTACAGGAGGCACAAACTTCTCTATAGGATACACTGGCAAAGCTTGAAACTGAAAAATTGGAAAAGAAGGCAGAAGAATAGTCACAAGAGGAAGGTAACGAAAAATAAATACTTGAGCCAAGCCCTCAGCCTAATTTGGGCTCCTATTACAATCTTCTAGAAGGTGGGAAGATCCTCTTTTCTTTGAACTAGAAAAGGAGAGAGTCAAGACCCACACCTGGATGCAGATCGTCAAATCTAAAGGGGTCGAAGATATAGGGCACATGGAAAATAGGTTAAGGGAGATGAGCAAAGAGTTGGGCATGGTAAGGCACACAGAGAGAATTTGAAGAGCCCAACTACAAGAAGAAAATGAATTGTTGAAAAAGAAGTTACAGGAACAGGAACCTCAAGGGGCAGACAAGCTGCCAATCTTGGAAGGGCATCAACAACAAGAGGGACCCTGGGAAGATAGTGAAGTAGCAGAGAAACAACAACAACAAGAAGAACCACAGACAGATAGTGAAACTCTGATGAAATAGCAGCGAGAAAGAGAATCTCAGGCAACAACTAAAGTGCTGATTTTGAAAAAGTAGTTGCATGAAAAGGAAGTCCAGCTAGCCTGCATGGCTAGCTGGGAATGGAGGCCTTGCAGTGCAGACAACCAACTAGATCCTATGCATTGTATCTCAAGTACCAATGGCTCCAATTCCATATTAAAACATTGGCCCAGAGGGGCACAATCCCATTTCAAGATTATGGTCCGTTATGGATTTTTTTTATCATAGTTCAGCCAAACATAAATCCAAGCTAGCAGAATTTTACCTACACAATATGGCACTTCCTGACATGAACCTATGGGATCCAAATGCTGCATTGGGATACCTACAGCTCATCGCTATGGCTTCCTAGATGAACCATGAGAAAAAGAGAGTAGTGGAAATTCAAAAGATAATGGCAAAAGAGCTAAGTGAGCCCCTGATGGAAGGGGCAGAACCAGCAGAACCATTGGCTCTCATCTATACCCATGAACACCTTGCAGCCAATCCCCAAGATCTCCCTAATGATGTTGATAGGAAAGCACAAGCTATTGCTCATTTTGAAGATATGGAGAGATTCTTTGGCGAAGACTACATTCATGCATGCATGAGAACGTGGAATACATTGCCACATAGCTTAAGGATTAGGGAGTGTCACTCCCCAAACAGGATGAGGGAGGCCATGAAGAGAGTACCCCTATACAAACACTCAATGCAAAACTTGAAAGCCAACTAGATTGGTCTTAAGTTCAGTCCTCCACTAGTGTTAGGACTGTTGGAAGGAGTTAAGGAGGAGGAAGAACAGAAACAATGGGAGGAAGTGGATAGGAAAGCATGTTTCCATGATAGAGAGGAAGACATCACATCAGAGGCTTGAGATGTCAGGGAAGCTATTAAAGCTATTAAAGATGAAGAACTAGATTAGTTGCTCAGAGGATGAGCAACCCATTCAGCAGGGGGTTGATGATGAGCCCCATAAATGGGTAACTATATGGGCTCATTCTGCCTATTATTTACATTTAATCCACAATTCTCAATAGTTTTGTGCATGTTTTTGAATATATTTATGTCGATAGAGTGAATGGGGATGGTCACTTTGCCATGTAGTCTAAAGAGTGTTTATTGTAGATTTTTTGGACAATTTTGGACAAGGACCAAGAATTTATGAGAAAAATGACAGAAAAACTCGAGGAAATAGGGATGAGGAATTATAGGAGGGGTGTCTCTTTCATTAATGACCGCTTCCTCAAATTCTCCATCAATAGCTCAGAGTACAAAGGCCCACATTGATGATTCCATGGGGCAGCCGAGCAAGTCAAGTAGGGTTGTTGTTATCTTCAGTTCTAGGCAGTCGAGTTCCTTAAGTTTAGGAGGACTGTTGGGAGTCACCACTTACATAAACAAGAAGGCTTCAAGCCTCAGTAGGTTAGCCATTTGATAGTATATTTTCTCACTTTTGTGCAGCTTCGTACTCAGCTCATTTTTGAGCTGTTTTTGAAGACGGTTTTGTGATGTAACTATTATTTTTTTTTTTATAAATGAAGATGGACCAAGTTTTGAACCAGCACTGATTTTTTCTAGAGGGTTGAAGCTCTTGGGTTAGGGCCCAACCCAAGCTGCCCAACACCTCCTTTATGTATGTATATGCTTTTTCTTGCATTCATGAGATAATTTTTGTTGTTTAGGTTAATCTTACTTTGTTAAATTAGTTTGCTTTTGATGGTTAGAATAGTTGTTTTTGCTTCAAGTTTCTTAATTGGTTTGTTGTAGTAACAGAAAAAGATCAAAAATGTCCACTAGCAGGTCTTGATTTCCTTTCTCCCTCCTTGGGACCATGATTTGAGGTCAAGGTACTACTACTGCCACCAAAAGCACAATTTTTGCTCTTCCAATGCAATTGCTAGTGTGATATTTCGAGTTGGAGAAGTTGATATTAGTTTGGATTCACATGCTTATATCATTTCATGTTCATTTACCATGGTTTTCTCGCATTATTTTCTGTTCATAAATTATTGTTTGGCATTTTTTGGTTTTAGGTCAGAATTTAGGTTAAAATAGACAAAACTCTGTTTTTCAGTTCTTACTTTGGTCAGTTTTGAGAAGTAAGTGTGTAGATCTCTTTTAAAACATTTTAGCTTATCATTTCTCCATAACATAGCCTATACTAGTTCATCTCTCAAGATTTCCCCCACTCATTTGCCACATTTCGCTAATCTGCCCTAATTTCTATGTTTTTCCATAAAATTTCTCTTTTGTCCTTTGAACAAATCCAACCATATCCTTTGGCCCTAATCTTCTTTGAAACGTTATAGACCCCTCAACACCTTCATCAAACCTTAATTTCCCCTTTCCCATCATTTTTCGACCTTCAAACCTCCAAAAACCACTTTCGGCCTCCTGTTGTAGATCCTCTTGTAGAATCTCCTGTAGATCCCCTGTAGCCTCGTGTAGAATTTCTTGCGAGTAATTTTTCGAAGTTTGATCACAATGGCAGTCTCCAAAAGGGTACTAAGGACTTCTTAGGACTTCTCCACACCTTCCTCACCATCTGCAACAACCAATTCCATCTTCCTTTGCCACCAAACCCCTGCACAGTCACAACCAGTCAAATCACAAGCATAATAATTCCACATAAAAATACTCAAAAGTACAAAAAGATGGCATCTTCTCATTTCTCTTTAGAATTAGCTTGAATAAATGAAATTTACCTTTTCAATAGTCAATGGCACCAATTTTAGTAGTTTCCATCTCTTTTTGCAAAAGTAGCATTAGTAGGTGAATTAGGGTTTGCTAGGGTTTGCGTTTCATTTTAGTTTTGCTTCTCTTTATACAAGTAGAATAGGCCCTGTAGAGTTAGCTTTCTTCCATCATAGTAAAATATTCTTCTGAGAACTCATGTAAGATGGCTTAAGCTCCTATTGAACTTGCGCCAGCTGATCAAGTGACAACTTGCAGTAAGAGCTAGTACTTGTGCATACAACACCGTCACTTCCAAGTTTGTTACGAACTACTGGGTTGATAAAAGTAAAGAAAGAAGCCCTAGGAGTTGCAAAATTATTGTTGCAATACTAGATCTCACCACTATCTATGCCATTATCTACTTGCCTTCCTTCAATACACATTGCTTTCATTTCCCTTGTCAAGACACTTTCAAAAGTGCACATATCAAACTATTGGTTGTGAATCCCACTTGTGACAACCGAATGGAATGAATGAATGATGCATTAAATGTTTGATTTATATGCGTTATTCATGGTGATTCATACAAAATTTTGAAAGGAATGTTGGCTAATCATTAATTCATTTATGTGCGTTGGATATAAGTTGTATTGTCATCGAATGTATTGAGTACTATGTGTATGCTATCTCTAAAGATCTGTCCATGCATTTCTCTATCTCGCAAGATCTATCCATTGGTTAGTACATTGGTCCTCCTTAAAGAGTGCTGACTTAAGCACTTGTCTGGTAAACAATTTTTTTATCTATGTGCCATTCTATAGATAATATTTCTCTCTTTCCTTACTCTTGCTGTAACACCCTCCTTCGACATTTACCCAAGCTAACTAGTCCATCGGGGTAAACATGTGATGAAGACTTACTATGATATGATTCAACTCCCCATGCACAGTTAAGGAAGTGGAACCAACATGATAACACCAAACCAACCATCCTTAAAAGTTATAGTACCTTCAAGAGCCAACCACCCCCTTTAGGTGTCCAACCCCTCAGATAACTTACTTTTTCACTAACCTAACACCCCAATATCTCCCATGACATGGAGTAACTATCACTGAGACCCTCCAGTCGCTCCCACAATAAGGCATCCCTACGACAGTGTAGTTTTTTAGGTAGTTTTGTGACAACGCCCTTGGATTCTAAGCCACTTTTTCAGGGCCAAAACTTAGGCCTCTGCTCAGAAATCCATGAGACTTCTAGAATTAATAAATAACATTGGAAAAAAGGTACTAATGAAAAAAATTGTACTAGAACATGACTAGACCCCCACCAGCCATGACAAGAATTTTGTCAAACATATCACAAATGTGTTCTCTACATGTTTCAACAACAAATTTGAGCATAGGTGTCTCGTACTTATTTGAGAATCATCAAGAAGGATTGGTGCCTTCTCACATTAGTTGCATTATCATCTATTAGGTCATTCATTCATTATTTTTTCACACACTAATCAAAACATGATGAGAGACATACATCATAACTATCATAAAGCATGCTTATAACCAACAAATAGCCAAAGATATATCAATGAGGAAATAACCATTAAAGCCACAAAATATCAAGTAACCTTACTCATGAAAATACCAAAGGAAAATAACTCTTATTAACATATGAAAATTGAAACAAGTTAAGGACTTCCATGTACCACTTGACCATGGAATAGGATGAACACAATCTTTCTTTCAGCGAGTCACTCCCATACCATATTCCAAGTATGAATGTGGGATCTCATGAAACACATCAAGTAAAACCAAACCAAGGCTTCCAGAGGCCATAGAACGTCAAACCTCATACAATGATTCCACCTCATGACCAGAAATCACTAACCATCATCAAATTAGTCTCTACCCAATCTATCTATGGTTCCGGAGCATTTTTTCCAACCAAGGCTTCAAATACTAGTAATTCAATCCACAACTATTGTCGAGCTCTAGATCATTTTTCTAAACAAAGCTTATAGGACTAGTAACGCAACCCACCAAGGGCTCTAGATCATTTTTCCAGCCAAAGCTTCTAGGACTAGTAACTTAACCCAAGATGTTATAGGGATTCCAAAGTGTTTGTCCAACCAAGGCTTGAGGAACTAGTAACTCAACCCACAACAAAAGGAACATGAGAACCAACCAGAAAACAAAAGGAAAGAAACCCAAAACATCATGGCTATCCTGGAAATGGAAAGGCTAGGCAAGACCACTGTCAATCCAAGCAATCATATATGCCAATGACATGCAATAACTAAGAAACCACATGCATGTGCCATACATGCCAAAACTATCAAGGAAATCATACATGCAACTTGGTACCTGCAAGAAAAACTCATTGTAACTGTTGATCTTGATGCCCTCTTGTGTTTTCCTTCTTGCTCCAAATCCCAAGTATGACACACTCCTCCAAGAGTTCTCCAAGAAAAATATAAGTGTCTAAGAGTATCAGAGAGAGAGAGAATAGACTGAGAGCTCCAAAACTGAACTGAACAAAATCTAACACTAACAAAAGCCATGAAATGATCCTCATAAGCCTTTTTATCAATGAGGCCTCTATTTTCCTTCAATTTCCTCCTCACGTGCAACCTGTGACCTTTCATCTTCCTTTTCTCCCATTTTCCATTATTTTCATAAATAAAATGCCAATTAATGTCTCATGCCTTTCCAAAGCCTTTGCCATTTCCTTTGCCAATTTCCATGGCCATTAATTAATCACAAGTGAACCCCATCACTATTTTTTGGCCAAAATTTAGCTTGGAATACATGTTCCATGATCTAGCTTAATATTTTTCCTTTACTAATTTTATTAAATATCTTTTTAAGCAAGGTTTTTACAGAACCCTCCCCCTTGGGGAACACCATCCACAGTTTTCAATGACACATACAACCAACAAGACTGCCGGAAGGAAAAACATACTGCCCATGGATTTTTATAACTTGGCTCGATGTAATATTCACAATGATAAACTTGCTAAAAGAAAACAAACATAACCAACATGAAAAACATAACAATATGAAAATCATACCACTTATTGGAGCTTTATAACACATGTCATGGAGATATTATACATCCACATAAATATATACATATGTACCAAAATATCACACCAAAACATTTGCAAAAAACATTTTCTCAACTAGTGAATAGAAAAGGATACACAACCCGCATCTGATCAACCATCTCTCATGTAGCTTCATCGAGACCAAAGTGCTTCCATTGCACCTTAATTTTCTCGATTGCTTGATTTAAATGTATGAGCATCTTTCACTGCAAAAATAATTGAGGTTATGGCATGAATTCTCCTTCTAGCTACACCTATAACATAGACTAGTCAATCACATGATCAACATATTTAGAATACTTTTTAAGCAATCACACATGGAAAACTTCATGGAATTTCATTGTTGGAGGCAATGCAAGTTGATAGGATACTTATCCAGTCCTCTCAAGAATATTTAAAGGTCCAAAATACCGAGGTGCCATCTTGGTACATGATCCAATCCTTAAGGATATACTCTTGGGCTTAATGTGGAATTAAACCTATTCCCCGACCTGAAACTCCTTAAACACCATTTTCTCATCTGCATAGTTATTTTTCCTATCTTGTGCTACCTTCAAATTCTTCTTTATTAAATGCTTTTCTTGTTCCATTTCTGCCAACATAGTTGGTCCTATCAATACCCTGTTAACTGGATCACTCCAATTGATAGGAGTATTACAAATCTGCCCATAGCGTTCGTCAAATGGACTTATCCTTAGAGACTCATGATACCCATTATTATATCAACCTGTGAAAGATACTTTTCCCACCTCCGTTGCTGATGCATCACATACATCCTCAACATATCCTCTAAAATCTACTTGACCCTCTGTGTTCTTACATCTTTATGCGGATGATAAGGTGTACTGAAGGCCAACTCTATACTCAAACCTACAAATAAATCTTTCCAGAATGTAGAAGTGAACTTAGCATCCTTTTTTGACGCAATCTTCTTTAGAATACCATGCAATCTCACCATATCTTTGATGAAGACCTGCAGTACATCATTAGTTGAATATGTAGACTTCACTAGAATGAAGTGAGATACCTTTGTCAACTTTTCAATCACAACCATAATGGAATAATGTTGTCTAGATGTCTTTGAAAATCCTGTAATGAAATCCACGGAAATGACCTCCCGTTTCCACTCTAGACTCAAAATCAGCTCTAGTAATCCACCTGGATGGTTACACTTTGCTTTTACCTATTGACAATCCAAGCATCTAGCTACAAACTCTGCCACTTACTTATTCAAATTTGACCAATAATAAAACTTCTTCACCACTTTCAATGTCTTCTGATATTGTTGGGCATGGAATCCCCCCAAGGCATGTATTGGGGCTCAAAGCCCAAGTTTTGACTTTATATGGCTGTAAAGACTCCATGAATTGCGGACGCAGAGCGTGAAATGTATGTTAGAGTCATAGGGTTGTCCGCCCTAAGTTTTGAATGTAATGTCGGCCTACCCATGGTCCACGAACCATGGACTTGTATAAATAGAGCGAGACTCTAAGTTGTAAAGAGATAATAGAGAATGGGCATGAAAGATCTTACAGATTAAGTCGAAGTGCAAGTGTGTCTTGGATCATAGAGTAGGAAAAGGCTCTGCAGCTAAGTGCATAGAGGCCTAGTAGAGTCTGTAGCTGAGTGCATGGACCCCTGCAGCTAAGTGCGCAGGGTGGAGTCAAGTCTATAATCAAAGAAGAGATTAATAATGGTAGGTTTTGTTACCAATTATGTGTACCTGTTTTGAGTTATTACATGCTTGATATCATTTGCAAGTATATTGTGTCTTTATTGCGTGCACTTGTATGAATTGTGAATGTTGCTAAGTATAACTAAAAGCATCCAAATAAGCTAAGTTAATCAACTAATATCGGATTACTAGTAAGGACTTGAGTAATAACATTGTTCAACCCTAGAGTAGGGTTGCACGAAGGCAACACCTCAAGTTGCGAGGAACAGGTAAGTGCGTGTAGTGACGTGCGCACAGGGTCGAACAGTGGACCACTTGAAACCATCAGACATATCTAGGGTGCGGAAACCTAGTTCTAGCATCCTCCCATACTAATTTGGGTGAGACCTCAGTCCACGCTCTGCGGATTGTTGCCAAGAGGGCCAGTAGTACAGAGATTTTTTTGGTTAAATCACCTCTGAACCTGGGTCAGGCCCTAACAAGCCAACAAATATCTTCAGTGAATTGAATATGGGTTAGCACAAAAATCCCTCAAGATAAGTTTCTTAAGCTCACTATTGTACGACACAGATATCATGTCCCTAAATCTGATCAATTCATGTGTTGTGAGACGATAGTCCACATCCTAATTTCCTATACCCTGTTGTTACTTGTGCATAAGCTCCATGCATCTGTCACCCTATTGACCTGCCTACAAGATCTGATCTTGTAAGTCTATCCCATAACAACTCATAGCTACCACATGATTTACTTGTACTCTCCTCCTAAGAGAATCTGCAACCCTATTCTCTTTACCTTTAATATACCTTATCTCAAAGGTGAACTCACTAATCATGGCCAACCATCTAACTTGCCTAACATTCAGATTCGGTTGGTCAAAAAAGTACCTCAATCTACTGTGATCTCTCATCAACACAAACCTCCTTCCAAGAATATAGTGTCTCCACATATTCAATGCATGAAAGATCATTGCCAACTTGTTGTGTGTGGAGCATGATTGTTCAGAGGTCTTTGTTTCAGCGGGATGTATACCCCAAGAATTTTTGTACACCCCTCCACGCGGGGATCCGGGGGGGCCGATCCCCCCCGGCTGGGGGGTCCGGGGGCCAGCGGTCCCCCGGCAGGGGCTCGGGGGT
>APFE031543142.1:81547-100477 GCA_000404065.3 Pinus taeda
CACGTATATCTGTGTCTCTCTTGTTTTGTGCGTTTTCTGTGTTTATATTTCTGCAATATTTTATGTGTTCCATTGCTCCGTAATATATAATTTTCTAACACAACTCAAGATCACGTGTTAAATAACTATTCTCATGCTCATTTAGTTTCCATGAATCAAAGCATGCTACCTACCCTTCCTACATAAGGACTCGACAAAGTCCTCTCTTGCACACATCTATACATGTCACAAATTCTTTGTCGGGATCTGCAATCTTTAAAAATGAAGAATTCGTCAACAATTGCTTTAACTACTGGAAAATCACTACACATTCCTCTATCCATTCAAATTTCTTACCTTTCCTCTACAATGACAAAATAGGATATGTAATTTGAGAGAAGTTCTTGATGAACCTCCTATAAGAACTTTCTAACCCCATAAATGATCTTACCTCATCCACATTTCTAGCAGCTTCCCATTCCATGATAACCTTATCTTTTCTAGATCCACTGCTATGCCTTCCTTGGAAACCACATGCCCCAAGTAATGTAGCTATGTCTAAAATAAACTTCATTTACTAAACTTAGCATACAATTGATTCTCTCTCAACAATCTCAACACTACCACTAAATGTTTGAGATGTTCTTCCTCATTCTTAGAATATATTGTTAGTGTTGGCACCTTCATCCCTCCATCAGTGATTAAAATCTCTTTTTGCATGCATTTTAGGTGTCTCATTTGATCAGATGCATTCGATTAGGTCATGGATCATCTAATGGTAGTGGTTCTTTATCAAATTTCCCTCATGCTTCATCTACTGTCCTATTTGCACATGTACAGGCCATTTGCTGTTATTTTTATTTCACTTCAGTTGTAGAAGTCATTTTAGGGTTTTCAAGTCTCATTAGGTCTAGGGTTTATCACCATAGTCATGTAAAAGCTCAATAATGGTTAGAAGGCACATGAGGAGGTCTAATAAGGTCTCAACATCAAAATTTCAATAATGATATACTCAGTAATTGACATTTTCCTCAAAACCCTGTTTTGAGGAAAAAACAAAGTTTTTATGTTTTATGTATAAAAATTTCATGTAATTTTAATTTTCCTATATGTAATAAGTAAGTGTAGCCCTGGGTCACCTTGCCAAACTCCTATACTCCAGCTCCTACAAAAGAAACAAGAAAATCCAAGCATTAGTCTATCAAATGACAAAAAGAGAGCCAAACTATAAAACATAGTTTTTAAACAATAAAGTGAAAAGGAACTTCAGAAGAACGGGCTTTTCAAATGAAAAATTAAAAGCCAAGGTATATAAAGTGTTCATTAGTGTTAAAGACTTCATTTGTGCTCAAAGTAAGAAAGAACAAGGTGAAGATCACGTTTTGAGGTGAATAGGGAAAACTTGTAGCAATTTTCACATTTCTCCTTAGCGTGGTGCACCTGAGCACAGGCGAGACACACTTGCTCAGCACAGCACACCGGGCGCAAAAATTGCATTGAACCTTGAATTGGTGTGGCGCATTTGGGTGTTGGCACAGCACGCAATCTACGAAGCCAAAAACTCTCGCAAATCGACCTTCCAAGCTCCAAAATCGCTAATACCATCCCTTCAAGTAAGTAAACCCATTCATTTGCCATTAAAAAGAGATTTGGTCATCATTGATAGTGTTTTGATAGGTGAAAAACCAAACCCTAATTTGTTGCACAGTCATATTGCAAAATTGCCTACGGTTTGCAATTTTTTTTTGTCATTCCTACTATTAGTCTACTCCTTTGCATAATTTGCCCTTCACTACATTTCCTTACATTTTCTTCCCCTTTCCATCTCTCCTTCACACTCATCTCACTCCCTTTTTCCCAAACCCTAACACCTAAATCCCACTATTCCCCCAAACCCTAATTCTCATTCCCAAAACTCTATCATTCCCTAATAACCCTACAGTCAGCATTTAAACCTTCCACTCATCAGTCCCATTCATCAAAACCCAAATAAAAAAACAATAGTCACCTACTCTTGACATAAAATCTCTTCATGTTAATCATTTTGCACCGTACAGTGGCAACTATGGAAATAGATTCAGCTTATGAAAGGGATGAGGAAATAGTGAGTGATTCCTCCCAAGAGATTCATGCACCGAGAAAACTGCATAAGGGGGGGAAACACATCCGGGAGGAGCCCATTACACTTACAAAGTTATTGGTTTGTCCCCTTGCATTAACATGTTTCAAACATCAGTCTTGCTACCAGTTTTGTGAGATGGTCGAGAGGGTGAAATACCGCCATGAACTTGCTAGATTATTTGTCCTTCATCTTCACAATGGCTAGGTGAACTTAGCAAGTGTTTCCTTCACTCTAACACCTGAAACTATAGCTGAAGCAACAAGTATTCCAAATGTGGGTGAACAGTGGAACAAAGGACAGCATGTGAGCAAAGAGAATTATGAGCCTTATATGAAGGCTAGTTATCAAAAGCAAATCAGTAGGGTCTTTCCTTTCAGATACCTACAAGACACTTATGCTCCACTCACGAAACTCATTATCAAATACTTCAGCTGTCAAGGAAGATTTTCTCACTTGTACACTTACCATATTAGATTATTGATGCATTTCACTAGAGTGAGGATGATCAACCTCCCTTATTTCATATGCAGAAATATTGAGAAAATGGCTACGTTGGTGCAAAGGAAACCTCTTCATCAACAATTCAATAGCATTTTTCATTTTTCATTGATCAAGATTGTTGTTTTGCATTAGTTGAGTTTGTTGAATGTTTCATGGGATACTTTCATTACACATGAAGTTTTCAAAAGCCCTCAAGTGACCCCATCAGTTTTTCAAGAGGAAGGAGGGCCTTCAAATCAACTAGAGGTTCATGAGGCTCAAGCTACAGGGATGCCAGTATATGTAACTTATGAAAATGGGCCAAGGAGGCTATTTGCAACTGCAAAACGAGTACTATCTCTACCTGGGGTGGAAGGGGTCTCGTTTCTTTCATCAGACAATAGGAAAATGCTATCTTCACCAGGGGTGAAAAGGGCTTTGCCTTCTTCTTCAGTAGAGCAGGTATAGGATAAAGGGAAACAACCATTGCATGAGGTAGGGCCTTCTGAAGGTCGAGAGAGAGATTTCAATTTGATATAGGATGATGGTGTTGATTTGGGTTCCCAAAGCTAAAAACTCAAGAAGATGATCAAGGAACAAGAATCTGAGATCCATTCCTTAGCTCTTAACCTTGAAAGGGCTAAGTGGATAAACAATTACCTTGAGAAATGGAATAATCAGTTGGAGGATAAGCAGACAATCATGGAGTTGCAAACCATAAGAGAAAACAAGCAAGCAACAAAAAGAAAGAAAGTCCAGTTTACACCCCTTGGACAAGAGATTGATGCTGATCAGGAATCATGGCTAGAGAGGGCAAATATGCACTTGGAGAAGCTTCTTGGAAAGACCAATATGTAGAAAAAAGATGTTGCGGCACATGGCTTATCACTATTTGGCACGACATAAAATTTGCAAAGCTAGGATAAGATGCCTAAAAAGCCAAGTTGAAGAAGAATTTGAGGAGCAAGAAAGACCAAGATAATCTCAAGATATTGGTCGAAGCTTCCTTGGCCTAGAATAGCACTTGATGTAGATCACTCATGCCAAATATCAAGAAATTTAGTAAACTTTTTTACAATTTTGAGTTTTTCGAGGAAAAAAAAGGTTTTTCTGGTAGGTGCATAGTGCCACCTGGCGCTCACTTTTTCTAGGGACCTCCTCTTGGGGAAAACTTTACATTTTTGGATTCCTCATGGAAAATTATGAATACCCAGAAATTAATAGAAAATTTGGACAAGTTTTGGGTCACCAAAAGGGCCCAAAACACCTCAAAAATTCCCTCTCTGCCACTTTTTGGCCACACAGGAAGCAATGTTTGGAGAACTGAATTGTGGAGGGGCAAATGGGCACCAAATTTAGAAATTCCACTTGTTCTAGAAAGTAGACAAACAAGCCTTTCCAATAAGCTCATTTGGAGTGAATTTGGTGAAGCGGAATCCCTCCAAATGTAGCTGGGAAAAAGCGCTATGCACAGAAAAAAGTGGCGCTACACATAGGATGAAAAAGTGCCAATTTTGTCTAAAAACTCTGTTTTTCGCCTAGTTTTCTTCTAGTTTGACTTTTTCTCTCTTATGGTCAAATTCATGAGCTGACATGATGTAAACTGATGTAGTATGATGTAAAAATGAAAAAAAATTGACTTGATAAGGTAGATACATCAGTTGTAGGTGGTTTGGAGTTGAATGAATCAGTTTCCTAGATTTTAGAGGCAAGTTGTTCCACTGCCTATTTTTGTATTCCTCATTTAGAAATGGTTGAAACCACCCCTCTTCTCATGGATTTGACCGTTGATGGATAGCAGAGGTGGTTTGGAGGTCTATATCATGTGTTTTTTCAGTCATTTTCAAAGGTTGGACTCTTGTGAAAGCTTTGAGCATCATTGTACATTCATCTCTGCAGTTTGGCAAGGAAATAGACCAAGGTTTGCAACATTTTGTGGGATTCTTGTGGCAAGATGATTTAGTATTGTTTCTCCTTCTTTAATTCAAGTTATCATGTGTTTATGTGTATCATTACCTCTCTCTTTTCAGCTTAACTAAATGAATCAAGTATAAAGGTGGAAATCATTGATGTTGCAATGCTCTACCTTAGGGTTTGTTTAGTTTTTCATGTTTTCAACTATTTGAAGAGGATCCTTGATACTTTCATGCCCTCTCAGCCACCTCACTATTATTAAGACTCTCCATTTCACTTAATTCAAAGTACTAAAGAATTTTCCTACATTGCCCCACAAAAATATCTGCAAGACTGAGTCCATTCCCCAGACCCAAAACTGCCTTTCACTTTTGATCTAACAAACCAACATAAAACTCAATCAAACCCCTCTGAACATATACCTAGCCTAAAATTAGTATTTACATCAGTCATCTCAAGCCTCATTTTCTATATTTTCCTGAGATTGACAAGGAGAGAGCCCTCTCCCGACCTGGTAGGGCTAGCTACCAAGTTAAGCATGGTTTGATGTTACC
Source organism: Pinus taeda (assembly GCA_000404065.3). Taxonomy (NCBI): domain Eukaryota; kingdom Viridiplantae; phylum Streptophyta; class Pinopsida; order Pinales; family Pinaceae; genus Pinus; species Pinus taeda. Next base: position 86,597 of record APFE031543142.1, read on the forward strand.
CTAGTCCTGCCTTTCTCAGCCTGAGGTAGATTTAGGCCCTAACATAATGGCAACCATATTGGGGAAGAAAATTTTATTTGTTTGTTAATGTTATTTGCTTTATAAACTATAGACGGAGCCTGAAGTTAGCCAGGTAGCCTTCAAACTACACTTGCTTTACGAGTGCATAAGTAGATGAATGTTGCTTCAGTCAATCTCTGGTTTAGTTTTATAAACTGAAAATCTAACTTGAAAATTGCCCCAATACATCAAATAATTCTAGACTTTTGGATGGTGAGTTTAGAATTTACCAGGCTGACAATATTGTAATGTCAATTTGATTTTTGGGAATAATTCAACACACTGGCTTCTAGATGATACACCAGAGCAAATCCTGACCCTGATCCTCCTCCCGTGTATGAAAACCCAAATCTCATTCCAAGAATCCTCCTCCCGTGTGTGATTCCTGTGTTTAGATCTCATTCATGCCCAGTTGTTTTTGAATATCTTGAAGATCTTCCATTTGATGAAAATTTTGAGCTATCTTTGTTTGAAACTAAGTCTAAAAGTGTAGTTGGTGCTACTGCTCTAAATCCATAGTTTTTTAAAGATCTTGAAACTGAAAGAGAAAATTGATCAATTGATGCTTATATTCAGAATATTTAAACTTCAATTGTGGCTACCAATATTACTGAGTTCTTAGAATCTACATCTTCTACTCTTGGTTCATCTGTCGTTGTACCTAATTCAGAAATTCCTATTGAAACTCCTTCTATTCCCACCATTCCTGCAACCCGCCATATCTGATTAGAAATTTGTAGTGCTTTCACCCCCATCCACTCCTTCTACACCTCAAACATCAAGAATTTCTTCACCCCCTTCGACACCTCATACACTGGCCGCTATCGTTGTTCTAAACCCTCCTACATCCCCAAGGCCAGTTGTAAATCCACCTCGAGCAATGGCTGCCAAATATGCACCTCTTGTTTTGCCACAAAACTTAGATTGCATGCCTACTGATTACCAAAGCAAGATCCCATTATTTGATGCTTCCCAAGGTGTCACAACACAACAACATGTTGATAGGATGAGTGATTTCTTTGGTCTCCATGAGATAGATGCAGAGAATGTAACAATGAGATTATTTGTGTAAAAATTTGGAGGTGAAGTCCGAAAGTGGTTCAGAGCATTGCTTGCTAGAACAATCAATTCATTGGAAGCCCTTCATAGACAATTTCTGGGTCACTGGGAGGTAAAGAAAAATCCACTTCAAATCTTTTCCGAGTATGAAAATATAAAGAGAAATGTTGGTGAAAGTGTCAAGGATTACTGTGTTAGATTCAATACTATTTATAATGACATTCCAGCTGATATCAAGCCACCTATGGGGCTGAATTTGATCAAATTTCCCTATGGTTTTGATCCTAATATGGAATATCAGTTGAGAGAAAGAGACCCGGTTACATTGGGGGACATGCAGAAAATTGCAGTAAGTGTTGAAGCAAATTTGTTAGCTAAGAGAGCTAGAACAAAGACCGAGAAGAAGGTGACTATAAAGGAAGAAGCTTCTACCTCAGATCATTTGCTTCGTGAGATTGAGAAGATGTTTGATAGATTCACCATTGCAGATAAGCCCGAGACACAGGCTAGAAATCCAAATTTATGTGGTCAGTAGTATCCACAATTTATAATTAAGCAACGGGAGCAAAGAGCTCAAGATCCATAAGCTCAACAGTAAGTCAAAACACCATTACAGCAGAACTATTTCCATGGCACTGAATCAGAAGATGATGAGGCCCCAATTGGAGAAGAGAATCACTTTTTTACACCAGATGATTTGCCAATTTATATCACCGAAGATGAAGAATATTCAGAAAGTATATCTATACAAAAGATGAAGATTTTATATTGGCAAATGAAACAGTCCTAGAAGAGGAATTAGATGAATATCAGAGAGGGTACATGAATGCATTGACAATGCAAAAAAGGAAATATTCATTCAAGATTAAGGATGTTCCTATCAATCCAATTCAGAAAAGGAAGGAAGCAACACCACCTAAGAATGATTCTCCAAATGTGCAGAAAAAGGGAAAGGAGCCAACAGATCCTACTTCTAGTAAAGTGCAATCAGAAAATGAAAAGTCAAATCAGCCAAGTGCAACAAAGGAGAAAACTGATAAGAAAGATGCTCCAGTCAAAGAGTAGAGAAAACTATAGCCTTTAGCTTAGAAAATGAAATTGATAAGTTAAAAGTGTCAATGCCTTTCACTGAATTAATGAAGAACAACAGTTATAAAGGTCAAGTGGCTAAGATCTTGAATGTAGATCCTTTGTCTGATATGGTAAATGTGGAAGATGACCAACCTGAACTTATCTTTGGCCCGGCATTAGAAGGCCAATCTGAGGATAGTGATGTATCTCCTCTTTATATCAGCCTTAGATTACATGATTATGTTTTGCACAATGCCATGTTTGATTTAGGAGCGTCTCACAACCTGATGCCAAAGGCAATTATGGAAAAATTGGGTTTGCACATCACTTGAAAGTATCACAACCTTTATTCCTTTGATTCTGATAGAGTAAGATGTATTGGTCTCATTAAAGATTTTGTTGTAAGTTTGGATCAGATTCCAGTGAAAAATGTTCTTATGGATGTAGTTGTGGTTAACATTCCCCTTAGATTTGGCATGCTTCTATCAAGATCATGGGGTGCAAAACTCAAAGGGACATTGCAATTAGATTTCTCCTATGCTACTATTCTCATGTTTGGGCAAATGAGGAAATTATATAGAGAGAATAAGATGAAGTACATGATCACGAGCAAGGAGAAACCTATGAATCATCCAATTAATTATGTACATACACATTTAGAGTCTTTTTATCTTTATTCTGATAGTAGTTTCAATGATGTAAATAGCCAATTAGTAGAAGTTGAAGATATAACCGAGATTGCAGAAAATTTCAGAGCTGTACTTCATCAAGAGAGGCAAAGGCTTGAAAGTACCACTGAACAATCAACAGTCCACTAGTAGCAAGAAAAAGATGGACAATGGCCAAAGGTAGAAAAATAGCCAGAATTTCAGCATTTGGAAGAAGAAGTCGGTCTGTGAAGTATGTACTTTGATGGAGTAGTAGGTAGGGAAGGTGTCAGAATTGGTATTTGGATACACAACCCTGTTTTCTCACCAAATAAAGTCCCCATTAATGTAAGAGTTTGTTCATACAAGTTGACTTTTGATTGTTCTAATAATGAAGCAGAATATGAGGCACTAATTGTAGGCTTGGAAATCCTTAAAAGGCTTAATGCAAAAAGAATTTCAGTTTATGGCGTCTCCAAATTAGTAATCAAGAAAGTCAAGGGAGAATACCAAGCAAAACATCCTCGAATGAGCGCTTACTGTAATGCGGTTTTAGAGATTTTGAGGTTGTTTCCAGATTTTACTTTGACATGTGTTCCACATGCACATAATGTTATTGCAAATTCCCTTGCTACAACAGAAAGTAACTTGAATATTCCGATGAATTCAAACAATAAATTTGAAATTCAAGTGAAACATTGTCTAGCTATCCCTAATAATCAAAGATATTGGCAGGCGTTTCAAGATGAAAAAGAGATTGAAGAATTTCTGCAAAATGAAGGCAAATATCAAGACACTTCTATAGATGGCGAGCAAGATAATGGAAAACCGGACTTAGAAGTAAATCAGATGGAAGTTTTGCAGCTAAAAGACAATATCATCCCTAAAGGCCTCATACTTTTAGAGGAATTATTTGACCAAGATGATGTAGCACGGAAACCAAGTTTGATGCCGACTAAAAAGGGAGTTGAAGACGTGAATATTGGAACAACAGAAAATCCAAAGATGGTGAAGTTGTCAAAGGCATTACCTCCTCAGGTAAAGGCAAAGTACATTAGTTTATTTTCTTCATTTACTGATGTATTTGCATGGGACTATTCAGAGTTGAAGGAGTACAATAAAATTGTAATTCGGCACATCATTCCAATCAAGCCAAACTAAAATCCATTTCACCAAAAGTTAAGAAGGATCAACCCTAAGTTGCTACCATCAATAGAGAAGGAGGTGAATCGATTATACAAGGTTGGTATATTCGTTCCACTAAGATTTTCAAAATGGATTTCCAATTTGGTGCCCGTGCAGAAGAAGACAGGTGAGATTATATTATGCATTGATTTCAGAAATCTAAATAAGGTGTCTTTGAAAGATAATTATCCATTATTGAAGATGGACCACATACTCCAAAGAGTGGTAAGGGCATCTTGTATTTCACTGCTCGATGGGTATTCCGGATACAATCAAATTTTGGTCCATGAGGATGACATAGACAAAAAAACATTCACTACCCCGTGGGGGACTTTCCATTATGCTAAGATGCCATTCAGTTTAAAGAATGCTAGTGCAACTTTTCAGCGGGCTATGGATATCGCCTTTGCAAATGAGAAAGATATATTTTTAGTACTTTATCTTGATGATTTGATAGTTTTTTCTAATTCAGATGAGGAACATCTTTACCATTTGAAGATTGTTTTTTAGTGGTGCAAAAAGTATGGCATATCTCTTAATCCCAAAAAGAGCTTGTTTTCCATGGATGAAAGAAAGCTTCTCGGTCACATCATATCCAAGGAGGCCATTTGCATCGATCTTGCTCGAGTGGAAGCTAGTTAGAAAAATTATTTTCTCCATAGTAAAAAGGAGATCCAAGCATTCAATGGTAAGATGAACTTATGTCATTTTGTGCCAAATATCACAAAACATTTGAGGGAAATCACAAACATGTTAAAGAACGATAGTGTAGTAAAATGGACCGAAGAAGCTATCAAGTCTTTCAATTTGGTAAAGTTGGCCCTTTCTTTAGCTCCAATTTTGATCAGCCCTAATTATTCCCAAGATTTTATTTTATTTTGATTTGCTTTAGAGCATACTATGGCAGCAGTCTTAATGCAAAAAAGGGACCAGCTTGGGAATCCCATTGCCTTTAGTAGAAAAACAAGAGATGCAGTCTTAAAGTATAACATTATTGAGAAGAAAGCTCTTGCCTTGGTGAAATATTTGAAATATTTTCGAGTATATATTCTGCATTCTCATATTCTCGCCTATGTCCTTAACACATCCGTTAAAGATGTTTTAGTACAGACAGATCCAGAAGGAGACAAGGTAAATGGATCATAGCTTTGTCAGAATATGACTTTGAGATTAAGCCAACAAAGCTCATCAAGGGGCAAGGTTTGGCAAAACTGGTGGCGGAGTCTAATTTGCATGCCTTGGACATCAACTTGATTACTGCCATGTCCGAAGAAGATGAATACAGCTCACTCATTTAGGTATCTAAAATTTTTATCCATTCTCCTTGGTATTTCGATATTGTATATGCACTCCAAAATCTTTCACCGCCACCGGGAATGGCTAAAAATAAAAGTAGAACTTTGAAATTAAAGGCTGCCAAATTTTGTATTATGAATAAAACAGTGTATTGGAAAGATTCCAGAAGTATGTTGCTGAATTTTTTGGTTGAGGAAGAAGCAAAACAGGTCACCTATTTTGGAAGGCGACGGCAAATAAAATTTTGAGAGCAAGGTACTATTGCTCTACCCTCTTTGCTGATGTTTATAACATTGTTACAAGCTATCATGAATGTCAAATTTCTTAGGGAAGGAGGAAACTACAACCACTTCCTCTCAAGCCGGTTGAAGTAAGTGCTCTGTTTCAGCAGTGGGGCCTTGATTTTATTGGATAGATCCACCCTACATCTGTAGCTCAGCATAAGTGGATCTTAACAATGATGGATTATTTTACAAAATGGATTGACGCCATTCCCACTTGGAAGGCTACAATTGCGGTAATAATTCAGTTTCTCGAAAATAATATTTTGTCATGTTTTGGTTGTCTTAACAAGCTGATTACAGATAATGCAGCAGCTTTTAAATCTAAAAGGATGATTTATTTTTGTAATAAATATCAAATTAACTTGGGGCATTCTACTGCATACTATTGCAAGGTAATGGATTGGTGGAATCTTCAAATAAATCATTGGTTAAAATGATCAAAAAGTTGTTGGAAACAAACAAAAAGAGCTGGCACAAGAAGCTTGTTAATGCACTATGGGCAGATAGAGTAAGTTAGAAAAAATCAATTGGCATGTCTTCGTTTGAATTAGTATATGGTGTTCCCGACATCTCTCAAAGTCCTGGTGGTAAAACTTCTCCAAGAAGCTGGCAGTGAAGAGGATCATTTTTAGCAAAGGATAAACAGAAGGCAAAGTTAGATAAGTTTCAAATTGAAGACATAGTGCTCAAATGGGATGCTAGAAATGAGGACAAAGGAAAGCATGGAAATTTCGAGAATATATGGAAGGGATCATTCAAAATTGCCACATATCGGAGTCAAAATGCCTTTCTCCTGAAAGAAATGAATGGGTAAGATTGTCCAGGAGGGCTGGTCAATGGTCGGTTGCTGAAATGGTATTATCTTTGAGATAGTTTCTATTGTCATCATTTGTCATTGTACATACCATTTTATTTCCTTCATTGCAAGTGTACGCTATCGTCATTCAATCAGTTCGGGGCCCAAAGAGAAGGCTATAAAACTGAAGGTTTGATGTCAGTTTTTGATTACTTAGTATTGGTTGATAGAGTCAGTTGTTTGAGTTAGTTTTCAGTCTGTTTTCATTCAAGTAATTAAGTCCATCTTTGAGTCAAGATATTGGTTTTATGTTTGCTGAAGTTATTGACTCCATAGCCCAATGGAAGAGGCACTGTCTACTTTCTAGAGATCTGTAGTTCTTGGTATCTCCCAGGAGCTACCATCCCTATTGGAGCCAATGTTAGTGTCAATACCTTCATCCCTCCATTAGTGATCAAATTCTCTTTTTACATGCATTTTAGGTGTGTCATCTGATCAGTTGCATTCTGTTAGGTCATGGATCATTTGATGGTAGTGGTTCTTTGTCAAATTTCACTCTTGCTTCATCTGCTAGCCTTTTGCACATATACAGATCATTTGCTATTATTTTTATTTCGCTTCAGTTGCAGAAGTCATTTTAGGGTTTTCAAGTCTCATTAGGTCTAGGGTTTATCACCATAGTCATGTAAAATCTCAATAATGGTTAGCAGGCACATGAGGAGGTCTAATAAGGTCTCAGCATCAAAATTTCAATAATGATATACTTAGTAATTGATTTTGTCATTGATGAGGAAAAAATAGAGTTTTTATGCTCTATGTATAAAAATTTCATGTAATTTTAATTTTCCTATATGTAATAAGTAAATGCAACGCTGGGTCACCTTTCCAAACTCCTATACTCCAGCTCCTGCAAAAGAAACAAGAAAATTCAAGCATTAGTCCATCAAATGACAAAAAGAGAGCCAAATTTCCAAACAAAGTTTTTAAAGAATAAAGTGAAAAGGAACTTTAGAAAAATGGGGTTTTCAAATTAAAAATTAAAAGCCAAGGTATATAAAGTGTTCATTAGTGTTAGAGACTTCATTTGTGCTCAAAGTAAGAAAGAACAAGGTCAAGATTGCATTTTCGGGGGAATAGGGGAAACTTGTAGCAATTCTCACATTTCTCCTTAGCGCGGTGCACCTGGGCATAGGCGCGGTGCACCTGGGCATAGGCGCGGTGCACCTGGGCATAGGCGCGGTGCACTGGGCGCAGAAATTACACTAAACCTTGAACTGGCATGACACACCTGTTCAGTGTGGTGCACCTAGGTGTTGGTGCAATGCACCAATCTGCCAAGCTGAAAACTCTTGCAAATCGACCTTCTAAACTCCAAAATCACTAATCCCATCCCTTCAAGTAAGTAAACCCATTCATTTGCCATTAAAAATATATTTGGTCATCATTGATAGTGTTTTGATAGGTGAAAAACCAAACCCTAATTTGTTGCATAGTCATATTGCAAAATTGCCTAGGGTTTGCAGTTTTTTTTTTTTTGTCATTCCTACTGTTAGTCTACTCCTTCGCATAATTTGCCCTTCACTACATTTCCTTACATTTTCTTCCCCTTTCCCTCTCTCATTCACACTCATCTCACTCCCTTTTTCCCAAAACCTAACACTTAAATCCCACTATTACCCCAAACCCTAATTCTCATTCCCAAAACCCTATCATTCCCTAATAGCCCTAGAGGTAGAATTTAAACCTTCCACTCATCAGTCCCATTCATCAAAACCCAAAGAAAAAAAACATTAGTCACCTACTCTTGACATAAAATCTCTTCACACTCATCATTTTGCACCATACAGAGGCAAATATGGAAACATATTCATATTATGAAAGGGATGAGGAAACAGTGAGTGATTCCTCCCAAGAGATTCATGCACTGAGAAAACCACATAAGGTGGGGAAACACATCTGGGAGGATCCCACTACACTTATAGAGTTATTGGCTTACCCCCTTGCAATAACATGTTTTAAACATCGGTCTTGCTTCCAGTTTTGTGAGATAATGGAGAGGGTCAAATACCACCATGAACTTGCCAAATTATTTGTGCTTCATCTTCACAATGTCTAGGTGAACTTAGTAGGTGTTTCCTTCATTCTAACACCTGAAACTATAACTGAAGCAACAAGTATTCCAAATGTGGGTGAACAGTGGAACAAAGGACAACATGTGAGCAAAGAGCATTATAAGCCTTATATCAAGGCTAGTTATCAAAAGCAAATCAGTAGGGTCTTTCCTTTCAGATACCTACAAGACACTTATGCTCCACTCATGAAGCTCATTATCGAATACTTCAGTTGTGAAGGAATATTTTCTCGCTTGTAGACTTACCATATTAGATTATTGATGCATTTCACTAGAGTGAGGATGATGAACTTTCCCTATTTCATATGCAGAAACATTGAGAAAATGGCTACATTGGTGCAAAGGAAATCTCTTCATCAATAGTTCAACAGAAATTATCATTTTTCATTGATCAAATTGTTGTTTTGCATTAGTTGAGTTTGTTGAATGTTTCATGGGATACTTTCATTTCACATGAGGTTTTCAAAAGCCCTCAAGTGACCCCATTATGTTTTTAAGAGGAAGGAGGGCCTTCAAATCAACCAGAGGTTCATGAGGCTCAAGCTACAGGGATGCTAGTATATGTCACTAATGAAAAGGGGACAAGGAGGCTATTTGCAGCTACAAAATGAGTACTATCTCCACCTGGGGTTGAAGGGGTCTCATTTCCTTCATCAGACAACATGCAAATGCTATCTTCACTTGGCGTGAAAGGGGCTTTGCCTTCTTCTTCAGTAGAGAAGGTACAAGATAAAGGGAAACAACCATTGCATGAGGTAGGGACTTTTGAATGTTAGGAGAGAGATTTCATTTTGATTCAAAATGATGATGCTGATTTGGGCTCCCACAGCTCAAAACTCAAGGAGATCATCAAGGAACAAGAATATGACATCCATACCTTAGCTCTTAACCTTGTGTTGATGACCCGAAAATCGTTGCATCAACATCGGGGGATAACCACCCGGTCCGGACCTTAATACAGCTCCTTTTCCATTTGGGATGGTGGCTCCCACTGGATATAATGGGACGAGTTTCCTAGTAATGAATAAAAGGGGTGGATGAATGATTGGTTTTCTAATAAGTGATAATGAATGCAGGACTTAATCTATAAGCGAAAACACAAATGACTATTTTATCCCGGGAAGATTCTATTCTTAAGTGCAACGTTTGGTGATATGTGTTCGTCAATAGGCATATAGATGACACTATTCAATAAACAAAGACATTCATTTAAATAATAATTGCTTCATTCAAATAGTTGAACGAATTAATTGATAAAACATTGTTACACTTCTCTTTTCATATTACTGATACATGTATGATTAGAAGAATAGCAAACTGTAAACATCCAGTAGTGGAAAGTATAAAGACTGTTGTTAAAACACATGCATATATTCAATAATAGCAAGAATGATCAAACAACAATTCACATAAAAATAATGAATTTAGACATAGATAATAGTACCATATGAGCTGCAAATCATTCCCATTAACATGTTAAATATTTATAGAAGTGCATGTAAGTAGTTTTTACAATATTTGTTGTGACTCTTATGACTCTAGCTTGATTATAAATATTGTGCATTGAGGTTTAAATCCTTAAATTTTGGTGGCCCTTATGGATATGTTGTTAGGGTTACGTCCATCTCAACAACCATTATTGCCCTTACCTCCAATGAAAAATGTAATCTAACAAATTTCTCATTAAGTGGCCTACTCTCATGATCCTTTGGCCCAGTGAGTTGATTTCCCTTTACTAGTTCTAGGGTCTGTCCATTGTGAACTTCATGGTCTCAAGTAATTGAGCAACCTCCTCCCATTGATATTGTGAATTCATACCCTCCAATGGCAATGGGATTGGTGCTAAAGGCTATGGGCTCTTGGATTATTATTATGGATTTCTTGAAATTGGTAAACAAAAGAGAGGCTCCTTCTTGGTTACAGGCGCATGGATAAGGAAAAATGTTCCTATGTTATGGCTTATTCCTTCCTTCTATTGTCATTGGCGATGGTTACAAACTCTTGGCATAAGGAAAATCGTTCTTGTGTTCTGGCTGATTCCTTCCTTCTATTGTCGTTAGTGGTGTCGATATGTGTTTCTTTATATGTTGTTAGGGTTATAAATCCTTATTTCATACTTTCACAGCCATAACAATTCGATAATAGGCAGTGAACCCATACCTCAAGAGGCAGTGAACCATAGGAATTCTCCTTTGAGTGATTAATTGTTTTGATTGAATGTTAGAACTTTGTTTACTGATAAGCAATACTATTTACTTTGTTTGCCGAACTGTAATTTGATATCTGTAATGCATTTATATATATATATATTAGATAACTCGAGAAGTTGGATTCTTTATTTACTATAAAACAAAAGAGAGGCTCCTTCCTAGTTGCAGACCCTTGGCATAAGGGAAAAGGTTCTTGTGTTCTCGCTAATTTCTTCCATTTGTTGTCATTGGCAGTGTTGATATGTGTTTCTTTGTTGAAATATGGCAACAAGAATATTCCAATTTAATTTTACCTTGAATTCAATTGTGAATTAAAATTGAATTTCGTCTTAACAACTACTTGGATATAATTAATTAATTTATTTTAAATTAATTAGTTGGAGAAATTCAAGTTAGAAGTCTTTCTTAAGTCATGCAAGAGTTATCCCTTAAATTAAGGAGATAAGATTGCATTATATTTGAGTTGTAACTAGTTAACTCAGTTTACTAAGTTAAGTCTAGTTAAATTAGTTCCAATCTGTTTGAGGAACTAATAGTGAGTTAACAGTCAGTTGATGCATTAATGCACTCAACTAGTGCTACTCCAGTTAACTGAAGATTCCCTCATAAAAAACTCATGCATGTCTATTCCGAGATAGACCCAGTTGAGATTAATGTTCAAGGACAGTGTACTATCAATTGCATGTGTTTTCTCATGGAGAAAACTCATGCATGTAGTCAAGAATTCATCCTTTAGGATCGCGTAGTTTTGAAGGCTTGTTTTTCCACTTGGTAATAGGCCAATCATCCACAAGGAAAGGCTCAAGGAAATAGGAGCTTGGAGGGCAGAGAGGAAGGTTGGAGAGAAGCCAAGATTGCCTATGAGAATCTATGAAGATTGTATTAAGAGCTAGCTAGCTGTGAGAGCTAAGGCTTTGTATAATTCCTATGTATTTCCACAATGTATGATAATACAATAGTGTGGGGTTTTTATCTGAGACTTTCTCCAAAGTATTTTCATGTGTATTGTGCCATTGATTCTTCTTCTTCTGGTTATATTGTTTAGCTTGATCTTTAAGCTTCCGCAAATTGATAGTAGAAGTAGGTTATATTATTCTGCTTTATTTTATATTGCATTATCGGGTTAACCTATCACAAATTTTCTACATGGTATCAGAGCTATGAACAGTATACTGAGAAGAGAATTCGAAGTTTGAAGTTCAGGCTTGTGGGTACAAATCGAAATCATATCATACTTCAAGGTTGGCCAATGACGTTCTATGGCTCGAGACTTGAGTATTCCTTGGAAGGTAGCTCGAATTACATAGCATGGAAAGAGAGAATGGAGGTTTTATTAGAAGACAGTGGCTTGAAGGAATTCATTGATCAAGAAATCCCAAAGCCAGCTTCAACTAATGTACAAGAGTTGGTTGAGTGGAAGAAGTGTGTGGCGAAGGTGAGACAGATCATCCTTGAGGGATTTTGAGACCATATTGTCTCGAGTCTCCATGAGAAGGATACTCCATTTTTAATGTGGAAGACATTGAAGGACCTCTACCAGAACAGTAGCGACCAGAGGAAATTGGTGCTCAAGAATAAGCTTCGAAGAATCAAGATGGAGAACAGTGATACTATTTCCACATCTCTAAACAAGCTCACCACTTACAAAGATGAGCTCAGCAGTGTGGGAATAACTATTGCCGATGATGATATGGTGGCCTCACTCTCCCTTACCTTCCAAAGAGTTGGAATAGCTACCAGGACTCTGTGAATGGAAGGGAGAAACTGCCAGATTGGGAACGACTATGGTCGGATCTTATGCAGGAGGAGATCAGGAGGAGCACACGAGATGGTTCTTCATCCAAGAATGATGATAAAGAAAATTTGGCCTTAAAAAGTAAGTCAAGGAAAGGGAAGGGGAAGGATTCCTATTTCAAATCGAATTCTTCTCATGGAGGGAAGAAGGGTGACATGTCTAAAGTAAGATGCTTTAATTGTCATAAGATGGGACATTATGTGACTAATTGCCCATCGAAGAAGTCCAAGAAGGGATCCTCAGAAGGATCAGAAGGTGTGGCATTAACCTCTCAGTTTGAAATGGACTTTACCCTCATCACATGCATAGTGTCATCGATGATGGGTTGTGTCTGGTATCTTAATAGTGGAGTCTCATTCCACATGACCGGTGATAAAAATTTATTTAGTGCCTTGGAGGAGAAAGACCTCAAGATGCACATAGAGATGGGTGACGATAGAAGGTATAGTGTTTCAAGAGAGGGAACGATTGCTTTTTAGAGGAAGCATGGAGCTCCTCTCACCTTGACAGATGTGATGTATGTGCCTGGACTGAAGAAGAAAATGGTATCAGTCATGATTTTGGAGGACAAAGGCTACGATGTTGTATTCAGTAAAGGAAAGGAATTCCTAAGACACATAGCCATGCATCAAACCAACAGGATAGGGATGCGGGTGAAGAATCTCTTTAAACTAGAGGTAGATGATTGTGCAGCATTGAGTACGAAAGCAAAATTGGTGCAAAGAAAAGACATTGGCGAGTTGTGGCACAGGCGGTTGGACCATTTGCATCATGGGGCTTTGAAGATAATGCAGTAGATATCTATAGGACTTCCCAAAGGTAAACTTGAACAATTTGACACATGCAAAGGTTGTGCCCTGGGAAATTACACCAAGTCTTCCTTTCATGATTAAGACAGGTGAGCAGAGGCTATCTTAGAGTGAGTCATACTGATTTGTGTGGACCATTCTCGATGACATCCATAGTGAAGCAAAGGTATTATGTGATTTTCATTGATGACTATTCTCGTAAATTTTGGATTTATTTCATGTATAAGAAGGACCAAACTTTCACAAAGTTTAGTGAGTTCAAAGCTTTGGTTGAGAAAGAGTCAAGGAAGAAGATCAAGGTCTTGAGAAGCGATAATGGTGGAGAATATGTCTCTTAAGAGTTTAAGGACTTCTGTGTAGTGGAAGGAATTAAATGAGAGTTGACGACACCTCATAACCCACAACAGAATGGGGTGGCCGAAAGGAAGAAAATAACTATCATAGGGGTAGCACGGGTAATGTTGCATGAACATGTTGTGTTGTGTTATATTCTTTCCACGACTAGCCCATGTAGTTAACATGGGGGTTAGAAGGGGGG